>BQNB010039274.1:4182-48177 GCA_026074375.1 Tanacetum coccineum | reverse complement strand
GCTACAATAAAAGCTAAAAGAAACTAGGGGTTCTATGGATGAATAAGCTGGAAAATGATGCTGAATTAAGGTGTCTAGCACCAGGGTAACATGCAACAGTGGCTAGGGGCCTTTTTGAGCTTATGCAATAAGCTCTAAAGAGCTTATTAGCCAAATCTAAGCACAAACAGATAACAAGGGGTGGTCAAAGAGCTTATTTTCAAATTTTGAGAGTCTAGAAAACAATATAAGCTGCTGAAATTGTAGCTTAAAATTGAGGGTTCTAAAAAAATTGCAAAGCTAAACTTTTTATTTAAATTGTCAAATTAAAGGGACAGCAACAAGGGCTTGGTAAATTGGCTAGAAATACTCAAATAGGCACAGACAAGGTGTGCTTAAGCTGCATAAGCAGCTTAAGTGGTTTAGCTTGAGTTGGCTTATTCAAAATTTTGACAGAACATAAAAAGGACTTAAAAACTTATTTTCAAACTAAAAGTGGTAATTTAAGTGGCTTGATTAACCCCACACACTCAGCCAAAGTTGGCTGAGTGTGCTTGACCCATGCCTTTTCCCATTTGACCCATTTTGAGACTAAACCAAACACCCCCTTAATTTATAAAAAGGGTTTTTTAACTGGTTTTTGGGTGAAAGGAGGTAGATATAATTGATTACAAGCTCATTTTAATAACTTTTAACACACATTTAATCAATCTAAACAGAATTAAACAACTTGAATGATATTTTAAATTTCGACAATAGCAATTTTCTCAAACACTCTTAACTTCTCATTAACATTAAAGAAATTACATAAAACTTTTAAAGTGAACTGAATTACAATACTTGCTTTAAAAAAAACTTAATTAAAACATTTAAACTAAAAAAAAAGGTAAAAAAGGGTGTTTTAACTCGGCTTGGTCTTTGCTCTTTTATAGAGGTCCAAAAGCTTCTCTTTGGCCTTGGGTTGTGTTAGCTGTGGAGTGCAATGCTTCCAAGGCAATCCTAGCCCTCTATTTGTCTTGTAGCATTCTTAGCCATTGATGGGGTTCGTTGGGTTGAGTGTTCTGTTAGGGGAGGGGGTTATAGGGTCAATGGGTTGTGGGGAAAGGTGAGGGTGAGCTGGTGGTGGTACTTGGGAGGTGGTTTGGAGCTGAAACTGTGGGAAAGGGGGTGGTTTGAGTTTGGCGGGAAAGGGGTGCAGGGTTTAAAAGAGAAGATTGGGGAAGAGGCAAGAATGCCCCCCCAACTCTTTCTCTCTTGTCATTTCTTTCTTGGCCCCTTTTTCAGTTATAAAGAAGTTTAGAAAGTGGCACAATTGGCCCCTCTGGTTTTATAACAAAAGAAAACAAAGAAGGTTAGGGGTAATTGCAAAACTGGTCCCTGCGTTTTATAACTAAAAGGATTTTTGGAAAATTGCAATTTCAGCCCTTGTGTTTTATTTTTCTCTTTTTCTTTTATAAAACAACTTTCAAACTTGGCATTTTGGGCCCCTAAAGTTTTTTTCATTTTTAATTATAAAACAAAGTTTTTAAAATTTACATTTTGGGTCCTTGTGTTTTATAAAAAGAGTGTATTGGGCTTTTGTTGGGCTTGGGCTTTGTTGTTGGGCTTTTGGGCTTGTATTGGGCCCAATTGAGTGTGGTCCTGGGCCCAATAAAGGCTTAGGCTTATTTATTGGGCTTTTAAGGCCCAATAAGTTATAAGTGAGTTTTGTGTGTACAAATGCTGAGGTGGCTGTAGCTGGGCTAGGATTGGGCCTTCAAAGTCTTCACAGTCTTTGTCAATTGCACACAAATGGGCTGTTGTAATTGATTGAGGACCCATTTTTCCCTTCACAGTCTCATAATATATATATTGGGCTTTCCCGGCACAATCAGAAGGGATATGATTGCACAAAGTATTCTTCATTCCGGCTCCGGTTTGACTGCTGATTCTTCAGTATTGACTCTGACTTTGGCATTTTTGGACTTTGGCCTTGATTTTGCACAGTCTTTTCCATTCCATGCTCAGTTTTGTCATTTTGGCTTGGTTTTCTGTCTTTTTGATGATATCCACTTCCTGCACAATACAAATGCAAAACAAACATATATTTGGCAATTTTTGTCTGTTTTTGGTCATTTAAGCTCGTTTTTAGAGGTAAAAGATATGTGTAATTAAGCACTTATCAGGGCTTTTTAGCCAAATCCAAGCACAAACAGATTTATAAGGGAGGCAAATGAGCTTATTTCCAAAAAATGATGGTCTAGAAAACAATATAAACTGCTGATATTGTAGCTTAAAGGTGAGGGTTCTTTTAAAAAATGCAAAGCCAAATTTTGACTTATATTGTCAAAGTAAAAGGGACAGCAACAAGGGGTCTTTCTTTTTGGCTTTTTGTAACTCCAACAACCAAAGAAATGAGGTGCTTAAGCTGTTTCAACAGCTTAAGCCCTTAAGGTCACTTTGGCTTATTTAAATTTTGACAGAATACAAAAGGCACTTAAAAACTTATTTTAAAACTAAAAGCTGTGATTAAAGTGGCTTAATAAACCCTACACACTCAGCCAAAGTTGGCTGAGTGGTTACAACCCATGATAACCCCCATATGACCCATTTTAAAGCTAAACCAAACACCCCTTTAATTTATAATTTCGGGTTTTTTGGCTTTTTTAGTGGAGTAAAAGCTGAGAAATGTTGTTACAAGAGAGTCTTAATAACTTTAACACATTTTTAAACAAGTTTAAACAGATTACAAAGGCTTAAATAAGACTTTAAATTTTTGACAATGGCTATATCACAAAAACTCTTAACTTTTATTAAAACTGAAGATGTTACAACATAAAACTTTTAAAAATACTGAATTACACTTAAATGCTTAAAAGAAAGACTTGGAATTAAGATTAAACTAAAAACATAGTAAAAAATGGTGTGTTGACTTCGGCTTGCTCTTTCTTCTTTTATAGCAGTCCAAAGTCTTCTCTTGTCCTTGGGTTGTGCTTGCTGTGAGTGTGTAATGTCCCCAAGGCAATCCTAGCCTTCCATTGGCTTGTTACATCATCTCACCATTGAAGGGGGTCTTCGGGCTGAGTGATATCCAAGTGGGAAGGGTTATAGGGGTAATGGGTTGTGGGGAAAGGGTATGGGTGAGCTGGGAAGTGTACTAGGGAGGTGGTTTGGCCTCAGAAAACCCTGGAAGGGGCGTTGGGTTTTGGACGGTAAACGGTGAGTTACAGGGTGTGTTTGCAGGGTAAAAGAAGTTTGGGGAAAGGGGCAAAAATGGCCCTCATTTTCATTCTCTTTTCATTTTCTTTTAAGAGCCCTTTATCAGTATACAAAGTTTTGGAAAGCGAGCACTTTTGTCCTACTGGTTTTATAACAAAAGAAAACAAAGAGAGTTTTGGTAAATTGCAAAAATGGTCCCTGCGTTTTATAACTAAAAGGGTTTTGGTAAATTGCAAAACCAGCCCTTGGCTTTTAAAATTGTGAAAGAAATGCCAATTGGCAGTTTCAGTCCCTGGACTCTTTTTAGCTCTTTTTCTTTATAAAAAAGGATTGTGGGCTTTTGTTGGGCTTGGGTTTTGTATTGGGCTTTTGGGCTTGTATTGGGCCCACTGGGTGTGTCTGGGCCCAATAAGGTACAGGTTTGGTTATTGGGCTTTTTCAAGCCCAATAAGGTTATGAAGTGGGTTTTGTGTGTACAATGGCTGAGATTGGCTGTTCAAGGGCTAGGATCGGGCCTTCAAAGTCTTCACAGTCTTTGTCAATTGCACACAAATGGGCTGTTGAAATTGATTGAGGGCCCATTTGGTCTTCACAGTCTTCATAGATATACTATTGGGCTTTCCCGGCCCATCAGATGGGTTAAGATTGCATTCAATAGTATTCTTCAGTTCCGGCTCCGGTTTGACTGCTGATTCTTCAGTATTGACTCTGACTTTGGCATTTTTGGACTTTGGCCTTGATTTTGCACAGTCTTTTCCATTCCATGCTCAGTTTTGTCATTTTGGCTTGGTTTTCTGTCTTTTTGATGATATCCACTTCCTGTACAATACAAATGCAAAACAAACATATATTTGGCAGTTTTTGTCTGTTTTTGGTCATTTAAGCTCGTTTTTAGAGGTAAAAGATATGTGTAATTAAGCACTTATCAAATCCCCCAAACTAAGGTATTGTGTGTCCTCACGCAATGTTATGAAGTAAACATGTAAGCCCCGTTTTCACCATTTTCTGAATTTACACTAACTACAACTAATATTTTTGGATTTTCTCATTTTTTTACAAGTTTGACTTTCTTTATTTATTAACACTGGGATCATAGAATGAGAAGCGTCCGTAGAGTGATCTACGGATGTCCTGACGGATAATTTCATCGTCCTCGATTTTTCACAAGTTCCAAGCTAAGCAATTTAAACAAGATCATTGTCGATATAAGTTTATATGTTAAGCCCTCATACTTATGACTTGTGAATTTTCAACTCCCAACATGGATATACGATTGAATGTGTGTACTCATTTTAATTTAACCATAGACCAACTTATTTTCATAGTCATAATTCAAAATGAATCATGACTCAAAGCAACAACTTATTAAGACTTCGTAACTTGATTTCGAGATTTAAACTTTAGAACTTTTTGCAACATATTCAACATCATAATCATAAGTTCTTTTAAAGCTTAGGAATGCGTTGCTTAGTTTGAACCCCCCTCTGTGGTTAACGGGGTTAGGATATCACGACGTACAACGACCGTGTTCTTAGTTTGAAAAACCTACCCGTGTAGCGTAGTGGGAAATCACATCATCACCATTATTTAAAATGGCTAAGGATTGGTTCTTTAGTTTGAATCCCTACCTAGGAACCTTTCTCATGTGAGATATCACGAAACACCAAATACCTAGAAAGTCAAGCATGTCTTATGTTTGAACACCACCTCGTTGCTAGCGGTCTGTGGGATATCACGACACTCTTTTATTACTCCATAATATCAACTGCATGCTTCATTTGGCAAAATTTCAATATTCATGCATTTTTGCATTTACTCATTTCCTTCATGCTTCTTTGCATTTATTTTTGAACACTACAAAATCTCTGTTTTGAAAACTCAAGTTACAAAATTTTGAAAGCTTTTTGAAAAATGAGTTGATTGGTTGAATATAAATTGACGTAGTCTTATGATTATGGCGGATTAGAATTCACGGAGACGAGAAGAGAGGAAAACCACAAGTTACTCGTATAAGTTTTAGGATGACAAGAATCATGCTATAGCACTAATAAAACTTATATTTAACTCTATCATTTCTGTTCTTCACATTTTTTAAAAATTCAAAGCTATTAGAATTCGTGAAGCTTGGCCTAAAGAACTAGCTAGGGCTCAACACGCTCGTCAAGTCAAAAATTATTCTTATTCTACCAAAAGAAAAGCAAAACTGCGACAAAAACTTATTATATTTTTGAAAAAATATCAATTTTTTTCATTTTTTTGGTATCTTGGTGGTAAAAAACGGGTTTACGTGGTAACACAAGGATGTAGGCAAAAAAAAAAAAAATCAAATCAAAGATACCCCAAATAGAACTAAAATTGTCTCGATGTTTTTGAAGGTACTACTACATTAATCCTAAGGCCTTTATGAGTTATGCCAAAAAAAGATAAAACGTTCGTCGATAAAGATTAGGATATCGGATTCCAAATTGAAGCTGAAGATGTGAAACTCTTGATGAATGACAAATCTGAGACGCGTCTTCACAATCCGGGCCAATCCTGGACAATAAGCAACCAATAACAAGGAAACCGGGTAATGGAAAAGAAAGCTATCTTACACAACACACTTCAATTATTACAACTACGGATAAGCATGGGGGTGCTTCCACCGAAGCGCTTGTTTAGGTCGCGACCTGCTTGACCCGTCCAAGGATTTATTGATCCTTGGGGAAAAAAGTTTGGAGATCTGGGAAATACCAAGTGTAGGTACATTCCCTCCAAAGTCGTGCTTGGATGCGATGACTTTCACTTTGAACATTGCGCCTCGTTGCATGAGAAAGCTCAACAGTGCCGTACGGAAAAATACTCTAGTGATGGTGGAAAGGGCATTCTCCAACGGGTTTTTAGTTTGCCCGAGAAAATCTTTAAATCTGGAATTAAGAGGAGGACTCGTATCACCCAATGTTGAACAACACTGGTTTTGATCTTGGAGTATGGAGCCTCACTCTTTGTTTTTGCCTTTATAGATCAAAGAGTTCTCCATAGGCATGATCTCGACGTTCATAAGTTCATTGAGGATGAACTTCCGGTGAACACCCGTTAATTACTAGGATTCGAAGTTTGCTTGCTTTAAGGCCAGTAGGGGGCTTGGTGCTCTAGCTCGATCGGAAGATGGCATGCTTTCATACACAAGCTTTGTAGGAGTACACCCGATGGGTGTTTTGTAAGCTGTGCGGTAAGGGCCCATAGGGCATCATCCTAGTTTGTCCGACCTGGAGGCACGGTTTCACCTATCGGTCCTTTCAGGATTCTTTTCAAGACACGATTTGATTATTTCCACTTCCCACTTGTTTAGTGGGTTGTTAAGCTGGATGAGAGACGGTGAGTAACTCCATATTTCTGCACTGACTTTGCCAAACTGGTCATTACCAAAATGAGTTCCGCGTAATCACTTATGATTTGAACGGGGACACCAAATCTGGCAAAAAGGGGGGAAGGGGGAGGATTTCAGAAATTGCAAACTAATCGGGCATCATTGGTGGGGAGCGCTTTCGCGTTCAACCCATTTTGACCAAATAGTCGACTGCCCCGAGAGAATTTACTTTGTTCCTTCGTTGAAGACGGAACCGGCCCATAAAAGTCGGATGCCCCACATGTCAAAGATTTCACAAACTTGGATGGAAGTTTTTGGGAATCTCATCCACGTTGTGATGTTTTTCCTGGACGTTGGCACGAGTCACAGTTTTTGACAAAAACACGTTGGGCATCTTTATAGATGGTGGGCCAGAAAGAAACCGGAGTCAAACGTCTTTTTGGCTGTTGGTCTTGCACCCTGATGTCCCCGGTGGGTCCATTCGTGGCAAGCTAGAGAATCTCAGAGCTTCATTGCGTGCAACACATCGCCTGATCACTTCGATCGTACAAATTTTAAAACATGAATGCGGGTCGTCCCAGAAATAGAGTTTAACATCTTTGAAAAATTGTTTTTCTGCTGGGTGGACTACCCGCCATTCTCAATGAATCTACCGCGTGGTAATTTGCAAAGTCGGGCAAACCACGGGGATCTAGTATCTCCAAGACATAAGGTCACCATATTTAACGTCTCAAAAGAGGAAAACTTTCATTATCTCTTAGGGATAATTGACGTTTTCATACGGGTTTTCAATCTGGAAGATGATCGGTGCGAGGTTCTCGGCTCCTTTAGTATCAAAACTTTTTGAAGTCAAATTCTTGGAGGAGGATGAACCCATCGGAAGCAATATGCCTTGGCATCCCTTCTTTTTGCAAAGAGTACTTTAAGGGCGGAATGGTCCGGTTACAGCACTATGCTTTTGTTCTTGATGAGGTATGACCTGAAATTTCTCCGAAAGCTTACACTATGGCAAGTAGTTCTTTTGCAGTCGTAGTGTAATACGTTTGTGCTTCAATCAGGTCTTACTAGCATTAGTGGATAGGCCCGAAAGTGTTTCTCATGGACGTTGCCCCAAAACGTCCACCTTATGGCGAAATCGCTTGCATGCACATAAGCTCAATGGAAGGTCCCTAGTTTTGGAGCAATCAGATTGGAGCTTCCGTTTAAGTCTATCTTCCTTCACATGTTTGGGGGAAAGCTTCGAATGCTGTCATCGGAAAAGATGAATGGAGTATTCTTCTCAAGGAGAAGATGGGACATTTGGTCAGGGAAGATATCTTTTGAGGAAATCATGAATGAACCGCCGGTAAAAACCGCCATGGACCGAGAAGGTGGGAAGGGGGGGGTGGGGGGTGGAGTGAGAGAGTGGAGGAAGGGGGGGGAGGAAGAGGAAGAGGAAGGGGGGAGGGAAGGGGGGGGAGAGAGGGAGGGGGGGGGACGGGAAAGTCGAGGGGGGGGGGGGGAGAAGTGGGGGGAGAGGGAGGAAGAGAAGGGTGGGGAGGAAGGGGGGGGGAGGGGAAAGGAGAAGGGGGAGGAGGAAGGGAGGAAGGGGGGGAGAGGGGAAAAGGGGAGGGGGAGGAAGGGGGGGTGGGGGGGGTGAGAGAGAAGGGGAGGGAAGGGAAGAAGGAAGAAAAGGGGAGAAGGGGAAAAAGGAGGAAGGGGGGGGGGAGGGGGGGGGGGGAGGGGGGGGGTTGGAAAGGGAGGGGGATGGGGGTGTAGGGGTGGGGGGGGGGGGGGGGTTGGAAGGTCGTGGATGGGTGGGGGGGGGTGGGAGGGGAAAGAGGGGGGGAGGGGGTGTGTGGGTGGGGGGGGGGGGGGAGAGGGGGGGGAGAATAGTGGGGAGGGGAAGGGAGGGGGAGGCCCCCCCCACCCCCCCCCCGCCCCCCCCCCCCCCCCCCCCCCCCCCCCCCCCCCGCACCCCCCCCCCCCCCTGTGAGGGAGGGGGTGGAGGAAGGGGAGAAGAGGGGGAGAGAAAGAAAAGAGGGGGTGAGAAGTGGGGGAGGAATGAGGAAAGGGGGAGAAAGGGGGGGGGGGGGGGGACGGAAAGGGAAAGAAGGGGAGAAAGAAGAGAAAGGGGGGGGGGTGGGGTGGGGAGAAGAAAAGGGGGGGAAGGGGGGGGGGCGGGGGGGGGGGGGAGAAGGGGGGGGGTTGGGAGGGGGCGGTGTGGGGTGAGGAGGAGGGGGGGGGGCGAGGGGGGGGGGGGGGGGAGGGAGGGGGGGCGGGCGGGGGAAGAGAAAATGGGGGGGGGTGGGGAGGAGGGAAGGGTACGGGAAGGAGGGAGGGGGAGGGGAAGGGGGGGGGGGGGGGGGGAGGGGAGAAGGAGAGAGGGAAGGGGAAGGGAGGGAGGGGAAAGGAGAGGGAAGGAGGGAGGGAGAGGAAAGGAGAAGGGAGGAAAAGGGGGGAGGATGGGGGAGAAGGGGAGGGAGAGGGGAGGGAGAAGGGGAAGGGGGGAGAAAGAGGAAAGGGGGGAGCAGAAGGAGGAGATAAGGGGGGAGAAAGGAGGAAAGGGAAGAGGGGAAAGAGAAGGGGTGGAGGGGGAGGAAAAGGGAGAAAGAGAGGGAAGGAGGGGAGGGGAGGAAGGGCGAGGGGGGGGTGGGGGTGGGGAGGGTGAGAATGAAGTGGAAGGGGAGGAGAGAAGGAGGAAAGAGGGGAAAGAGAGGGAAGAAAGTTGAGGTGGGGTGGTGGTAGGAGGGGGAGGAGGAAGGGGTGGAGTGGGGGGAGAGTGGGGGGGGGGGGAGAGAACGTCGGGGGGGGGTGGGAGGAAAGGGGAGAAGGAGAAAGGAGGTGGAGGGGGGAGGAAGGGAGAAAACTCCTAATTCTTTGACGGTGGTGGGATTGAGGTAATTTTGGATGACATGATGTTGCGTATGTCAAATCTATCTCTTTCTTAGAATTTCATGGCGAGGACAATGCCTCTTTGCCTAAATTGAGCCTTCTCCCGGTAAGAATTAAGTTGGTGTCTTCACACCTTTGAAGCATGTGGTGCTATAACGGGAGACGGCAAGTTTTGGAAAGAATTCCCAAAGACCGAGACAGTCGTCCCATAAAGACTTCCATCGTCTTCTCAACCATGTCATGAGAGATTGCTAAATACATCGTTGAAACGTGCCTGGAGCATTGACATAGCCGAAGGCTTGCGGTCGGCAGAGGCAAACGTTCCTGTATGGGCAAGTAAAAGTGTCTTTTCTTGAAACGGGGGTCACTGGGGGATTTGGAATAACTGGAGGAATCCATCGAGGAAACAGTTAGTTTCATTCCCGCTAATCCTCAAGCATTTGGTCCATGAACGGTAGAGGAAGTGGACTTTGGGGTGGCTTCATTTAAATACGATAGTCAATCGCACACTCGCCCATTCGGTAACCAAAGAGTTGGAATCAACTCATTTTCTCGTTCACTTCCACAGTCATTCATCCCTTCTTTTGGTACACAATGTATCGGGCTACCCTAGGGACTGTGGGACTGTCGGAGATAGGGTAAATCAATCCAGCTTCGAGAAGTTTTTCAACCTCCTTTTTAATAACATCGTGGATTTTTGGATTTACTCTTCTTTGATGTTGGACCGCTGGTGCATAGTCCTCTTCCATAAGAATCTTGTGGGTACAAAATTCCGGGTTGATACCCTGAATGTCAGAAAGTTTCCAAGCGAGAGCTCGCTTGTGGGACTTTAGCACCTTTATGAGAGCGGATTTTTCCTCAACATCCAACTCTTTAGCAATAATGACGGGCAACTTGTTGTTGCCCTCCAAAAATGCATACTCGAGATGGGGAGGCAGTTCCTTGAGTTCAACCTCAGTAGGTTCATCAACGGAAGAATTGGCTGTATTAGTTTCACAGACCTTAAGCTCAGTTCGGACTTCTGGGAGATAAGTTCCTTGACTTGGAGGGGGAACATTGGAAGTGGTGGATTTACTATTCAAGATGGCTTCTAGATAAGAATGTCCCCTCAGGATTCATAGTTACGACATGGTTTATATGCTGGACAATCCGGATCATCTGCTAGGACAAGGAAAGAGTCGGCTTCTTTGAGAAGCAAGAAATCAATATCCCCATATGGAGTTAGGGTAGGAGAAAGGAAAGTAGCAAACAATTGGATCATAATACGGAGTGGGAATTTCCACTCGCGATTATATCAGTCAAAAACCAAGAACCTTCTTGAGAGTAAATTTTTTTTTTCCTCCCAAGCCATATCAATGACGTCAATCTTGTTTGCCGTCAAGTGAGTGTAATTGGCCCGAGTTATCTCGAAGTTGATCCAAATTGTAAGTTGATGCTTCACCTCCTATTCTAAGAGTTAATTAACCTTGGGTTACATCAATCAAAGCACGACTGTCTTTAAGAAGCACCTCCCGAGAATTTAAAAGGACTCGGGGGGTCTTGCTCAAAATCTACACCACAAAGTTCGGCTGGAAAGTGAAATACACAACTTTTAACGGAGATTGTATTTGCAATTCCCATTGGTTAGAAAATGATTCGATCCGCCCACAAGTTCGAGTGGCATGCAAGCTGGAGTTAGATTCAGGAAGTGAGAGCTTTTCCCAGACTGAAAATGGCATTAGATTAATGCTGAGGGCACCGTGATCGGCTAATGCTAACATTCATCCATCCCTGGAAATTCACAAGGAATCAGGGAACTTGCCGGGTCTCCAAGTTTTCCTGGTCGTAAAAGTTCAAGTTGACCGCCATACCCCGAAACATGTTCATTATCGAAGTTCGAGCTAGCAGGGTATTGGAAGTTTCGAGCCACTTAGTAAGTTTCTCTTTATTCCCCAACTAAGGTTCTTAGAGTCGAGGCGATTTGGGCTCAAAAACTAGAGCATCCGTAAAAGCTATCTCGAAACTATATCTTTGAAGATTTCATAGAATTTGACGATTTGTTCATTAGCTGGATTACGGCTCTTATCATTATCAGCTCGAAGGATTTGGAAGAGAACACTGAAGGTTTAGTTTTGGCACGGGCAGCAAACAACAGGTGCAACCAGTTGGCTCAAGAAACTGGTGTTGTGATTGGGTATTTTTTTTTTTTTCAGGACCTACCGGAGGTTGGACGGGTGCAGCCGAGACTTTGTGAACAAGAAGGGTTTGCATTGGTCCTTTGTCACCTCGGGTGTTGGCTTCACTATCTGAAGAAGTAGGAATTGGAGGTCCTTGATACGCAACACTCGCTTCGGGTAGTGATTCCCCTTTAAGTCTTCTCTTGGGTGTAGTAGAACTTGGGTTCCCAGGGAGGTCCCTGACCTGAAGTAGATAGAAGCGGGGTATTGGCAGTTACAAACTTAGCCAAAACATATTCAGTCAGATTTGCATTTGATTGTTCAATTTGTTAGTTTTCGATTTGCGCGCTCTGACCCTGGTTTGGAGGTTATTTTGGCATGTTTCTCATGATCGCATCATTAGCCTTGACGTAGTTGTCAAAATCGTTCTTGGTGACACTGTGTGTCTGAGGAACGGGGGCTTGATAAGCTGGAGCTGATTAACCTGGGGTCTATGAAGTGATTCTGACTGTGAATTTGGACTGGTTAAAATTTCACTCTGTTTTGGTTGAAATCTGCTCTCTCCGGTTTCTGGTTAAAGTTTTCCCGATTGAAATTGTTTTAGCATTATTAGCTTGAGAGTTCTGAAGGGTGGAAAACTGGAGGTCTAATATGAATTTGCAACCATTTGAGGTCGGAAATTGGAGCTTACTTGGTTGTATTAGTGCAGCGGTTTGTGACCATACTCAGAAATGTATGCCGATAAAGTCTGCCATTGAGTGGCTGGACAGTGCTGATGAAGATTGGGCCACACGGACAAGTAACACATCTTAGCTAAACTGCTTGGACAGGTGCAGGAGTGGAGTGGAGCAAGAAGCTTGGTTCTTCTTGTCTAAGAGCAATGCTCGGACAATATCCTATTAGTTCAGCAACATCAGAATGAAAACAGCTTGTGGTGGAAGAGTTCGTACTTACCTTCGGCAACAATGCCTTAGCTCGCGTTTGACGAAAAACCTCTGGAATTTGCTCTCGATGCATTTTTCAACATCTCGCGAGGACATTTTGATCCAAAAAGTTTTCCACATGTGCGGGAGTTCAAGTGAATCTTGATTCATTTATGTTCAAAGCTTTTTAGAATCTATCAATTGATGTTAATTCTGAGAATCCATGGTGTGGACAGGCCCTAAGTAGATCATTGAAAACGATCCCAAGCTTCATAAAACGATCTCATCGCAACCCTCCTGCTGAAATATGGTGATACTCATTGCGAGAGATTCGTCGGTTAGAAGGAGGGAAGAAACTGATTGATGAATGTGATACAAGATCCGTCCAAGTTTTTGAATGGATCGAGGGGGCTTCTTTTTTAGCCATATTCGGGCTGCTCCCTCGATTAGAGAATGGAAAAAAGCCATAGCTTAATCGTAGGTAGCAATTGGAACATTGGGGACCCTCATTGTGGAGGTGATCTTGTTGAAGTAACGGATATGAGCATGCGGGTCTTCTTTGTCATGACCGAAGAACTGTTTGTTCTGGACAAGATTGATTAACCCATGCTTTAGCTCGAAATTGTTTGCCACAATTTCAGGAATAAGGATTGCGTCCTCGTACCCCTCGGTGGGTGCTTGGAGCAATTGAGCCATAGTTCGAGTGTCTGCCATTGGCTCTACGGTAGGATCTTCCTGAAATGGGTATTCTATACGAAGAGGTTCGATAACAACTGGCGGTCCTTCTGGTGGAGGAGGACGTTGCTCACGAGACTGAGATCGAGTGCGCATGCACAAAATGGAAATAAATAAAAAAAAGAAGTTACACTAATTTTTTTGGATTTTTGGATTTAAAATATATTCACAATCTATTTTAAACGGACAAGAGATAGACAACTTAAGCCAAATAATCGATCTTACTTTACGGTAGCTCTCAGAATGAAAAACGCACAGGTGAGCGGAGGAGTAGGAATAGCGCGAAGCTTATTTCTCCTTTCGGGTCGTAGTTCCTAGGAACAACCCTCCTTAAACCCACTTTATAGTTTGTTAATCAGAATGAGGTGAGCCGTATATCGTAAGTGACACAGAAGGTAGTTTTATATTCTTTGGTTCGATAGGGAAACTCAGAGTTTCACGGAACTTATTATGATAATACCTCAGTGGAGAATATTATATTTTGGTATTTTACCAATTAGTGATTTTTAATTTTTATGGACAATTTTTTTTATATTTTTGATTTTTTTTTTTTTTTTTTTTATTTTTATATGATATGTACTAATAAAAAGAAAAGAAAAATATTTTTGTGTTTTTTAATATGATATATTAATAATAAGACAAGTTCAGATCAAAGTGGATTAAAAAATCGTAGCAAATGCCTCCCCTGGAGAGGCGCCAAAATTGCTTCGCTTGATAGCGTACACTTATATAGCAACCCTAATACAGATTATGACGTATGCCCTGACCAAGGCAAAAGAGTCAATCACAAAGGATAAATACACAAGAGAATCAATTATAAAAAGATTCCGGGAGGAATATTCCCGGGTCGTTATGTCCCAAACGATGGCTTGCAATTGAAAGCTAATCATGGTTTGATGAGAATTGAATGATGGAGAATCTATGATGGAAACATGATTAATTACAACTAAAATAATTAAATCAACACTAAATTAATCTACGGGAAACAGATTATAGGAAATGGGGATCTTAAAAACTACGGGGAGAAACAAAAAAATTGTTATAGGAAATCCTAAATACTAAAAATTTAGAAAATAAATGTAAATTAAATTAAAAATTCAATTAACATTATAATTAACTTAATTTGAAAAATAAATAAAAACTAGAATAAAAACGGAGGTCAGTTTGAATGTAAAACGAAAGAAACGGTAAAACGCACCCGTTTAAAACGGGGTCTAAGACCTGAAAATTTTAAGAAAATAAAGCCTACCCCCCCAACTAAATTTTATATTTTTCCTAGACACTAAATGACAAAAGAAAATTTTATAAAAAAGAAAAATATTTTTTTATTAATTTTTGGATTTTTTATGAATTTTTAAAGATTAATAACTAATTAAAACTAAGAAAATAGAAAAAGACAAAAAATAAAAGTTATAAAAATTCTGAAAAAATAAAATTAAATAAAGAAAAAGTTAACAATTCTAAAAATATAAAAATGCCCAAATTTTACTGTTTAAATAAAAAGTAATTAAACTAATTAAATTTTAACCTAATTTAATTATTTAAATTAAATAAAACTAACTGTTGTTAACTTTGGGGACTAACTGAGTAAAGACACAAGGACTAACTGGGAAACAACAAACAAACAAGGGGTATTAACTCTGTTAACTATAAAAGACAAAATTACACAATTGGTCCCTGAGGTGGACCCCGATTACAAAGATAGTCCAAAGTGCTTATTTGACAAAACTCAAAAAAGCAAACTTATAGAGGGGCTTAATGGCAACATTTTTTATAATAAGCACTATGTCTGAAATCCACTAAATAAGCCAGAAAATTAAGCTTTTTGGGGTTGCCAGAAGCTTAATAAGATTCCTGAGGCTTATTTTTCTTTCTTATTGGGATATAAGCTAACAAAATAAGCTACAACTATGGGGGACAGATAAATAGGGAGAGGGGAGTCCTAAATATAAGCTATGGAAATCTAATAAGCCCTAAAATAAGCTGGGGATTACTTAAGCTATATTAACAGTTTTTAAAAGAAAACAGAAAAATGGGGACTTTAAGCCTAAGATTAAGCTACACTAAAAAGCAAACTAAAGGAATAAGCAGGAAAAAACCTAAGAGTGGGAAATATCGGCTACATGAAAAAGCAAAAATATTCATGGTGCTTAATTATCTAAATAAAGTAGACAGTGGGCTGAGTTTAGGTGCTCAGCACCAGGGTAAGGGCGAACTAAGGCAACCCCCCGTGGGCCCCCTGTGGGAGACAGTAAGCTTAAGGGCTTTTTGGGCTTATGAAATAAGCTCTTATGAGCTTTTTAGCCAAAACCAACCTCAAACAGATTAACAGGATGCAATGAGCCTTATTTGCCAAAGTCATGAGAGCTTAAGGCTTTTTAAAATGCTGAATATGGGCCTTAAAAATGGCTGTCTTTTCCCAAAACACAGGCATACAGACTTGGCTATATTTGGTGAGCTTAAGGGACTTGAAATGGGGTTTTCTGTTTAAAATGGCTAGAAACAACCACAACAAGCACAAAAATGGTGTGCTTAAGCTGCATAAGCAGCTTGGAGTGGTTTTAGCTCCACTTATTGCTTATTGGAAATTTGAGTACTAGCGTAGTAATACATGTCTCTTCCAAAAAAAAAGGAATGGGGATTGAGAGGGTAACAGGTTGGGTTTGACTGGGTCAAGGGAAAGTTTTTGGGTAAATGGCAGAATTAGTCCCTCAACCATTAACTCATTCTTGCAAAATTCGTCCTTGTTAATAATACAGGTTTGAGGAGTTGGCAGTTTTAGCCCCTCAACCTATATATCTATTTTGCAAAGTTAGTCCCTTCTCATTACAACTTTAGGGGTTTGGCAGATTTGCCCCCTAAAGTTGTATTTTCAAAATATAGCAAAATCAGTCCTTGTCTTTGTTTTCCTTAGTAATATAACTTTGAGATTTGGCAATTTCAGTCCCTCAAGTTATATTCTTTTCTGATTCAGCTTCTCGGAGTTGAGTCTGACTTTGACTGTTTGACTTTTCTATTGACTTTTTGACTTGGTTGACTTTTTGGCTTCGTCTTTTCACACCTTTCCATTCTGTGCTCGGTTTTGTCTGTTTTTAGCTTTGTTTTTGTCCTTTTCTTGAATATCCGTTTCCTGCACAATACAAATGCAAAACAAACATATATTTGGCTGTTTTTGTATGTTTTTGGTCATTTAGGCTCGTTTTATTAGGTATAAAATATGTATAATTAAGCACATATTACTCATACCAAACTTCATGTTAAGGTAATTGGACTTCTTATTCCTTCAAGATTGATTCAATATCCTTTTTCGGTTTTAAAATCTTTGAATTATAATAAAAAACTTGGATAACTAGAGAACTCGTGTCTATAGCTACCAAGAATAAAATATCTTGTTGTAAACAAGACATATTTATGAGGTTTGATTGGAAGACAGAAATATCACCGCAATACTATAAAAAACAATAACTAGAAAACTTGTGTCTATAGCTGTTTGCTTAAATCAGTAAGAAATGCTGCACACCCTTGAGGTAAAGTGAGCTAATAAAGGAGGAAATGCATGCCAATTTTTCAAGTTAATAAGTAGCTAAGTTGGCTAGAACGTGAACACACTTACTTGCATATCTAAGTACTTGCTTACTAGTTCATGTGACTCACATTAGCAATAATGTGTAGATATTCAATAAATATAAAAATAAATTGCAATTACTTTCACTAGTGAAGGAACACTCACAATGTTGCCAGATCCAGTGAGAGTAATGCATTTTATATATGGAAATGACAAACTTGCAATGCTGTCAAATTCAGTGGAAGTTATGAGCTGTTTACCTCATAGACATCTTACTTTATTTTTGGCTTGGCTTGAAATAATAAATTACTTTCCAAGTGTGAAACATCTTCATTTAGTAAAGAATCAATGTGTATTATCCTAGATAACTTGTTGCCTTTGAGATGTCGCTTCTGTTTAAATGTTATCTTTGATAGTTATGCACGATTCCTTATTAATAGATGGAGTTCTATATATATACTAGCTATGAGCTTGACACTGCCATATTGTTAACAAACTAACTAGTGTGGTGTTGTTTTATGCAATGAAGTTGTACCCTGCACAAGTGGGAGAAATCTTTATTGTGTGCAAGGAACACCTTAGAACAATATGACTAATGGTTTTTAACTGCATAGTAAGAAAACTATCACTCT
Organism: Tanacetum coccineum; assembly: GCA_026074375.1. Lineage (NCBI taxonomy): Eukaryota > Viridiplantae > Streptophyta > Magnoliopsida > Asterales > Asteraceae > Tanacetum > Tanacetum coccineum. The sequence goes on along the minus strand of BQNB010039274.1, from coordinate 30,766 downwards.
ACTAGGACTCCTACACATTTAATGTATGTAGCCCTATTAAGAGAATGTGTCAAGACAAAAAGGTAAGCTACTGATTATGTTTTCTTAGAAATCATAAACATGGAATTTGAAATTAACTTAAACTTACTATTGATTTAATTTAGTTTAATTGTTATGTCTTCTAGTTAAAGACATGTACACTAATCTTTTACTTGTAAAAAGACTTATAACGTAAAGTAAAAGGTTATCCTGTTATGTCTTCCTGTTAAAGACATGTACATGAAGTCATTGACTTGGTCAAAGACTTATAATGAATAATAATGTATTAGATGTTTATGCCTACTTGGTAGTACATACACATTAAGTCGTTGACGTGTTTAAAATACTTATAAAAGGATGCAATTGGTTAGTAATACTCTTGATACCATTATGTTTAACTTAAGTTGGTATAATAGGAAAAGCCATAAAAGTATAAGATCAAATCTTATTGGAATACCACATTTTATGGTAAGTCCAACAAGGGTAATCAAACTATATATCGATATTATTTGATTCATGATGACCTTAACTTATTTAACTCCTAAAAGATATCAAGGTTAGATATTTGAGTATGTCGTAGATATACCCAATTAGACTCCAACCTAAAAGGTTAATTAAGATAAATGAGATGTATCTCATTATGTCTTGATTGAAGTTCTAAATTTAGTAAAAATCTCTTGGAGATTATTATTGACAAATGCCTAGAACTATTAAGTGTATCTTGGTAGATACCCAAAGGAAACGATGGGATGCCTTTTCTACAACCACACAAGAACAAAGTTTTATTGCACGTCATGCTGAGTTATTTGATAATAGTCTCAAATGTACAAGAAGCGAGTGGGAGTATTGTAGGTCTTGAATTAATCCAAGAATAAGATACATAGACCTTCTAAACGCACTAGCGAATGCCATACTAAGGCTAAACATGAAAATGATGAACCTTAGAATGATGATTACTCATATTCATAGATCCGCATGGATACCTCATGATATTTTTTCTATATCAATGGTGAGGATTATGAGTTAGAGGATCTTTATGAACCCGCTAACCATAGGAGATGCATTGTTAGATTTTAGATTTAATTAATGACTCAAAGACTATGAATGAAGAGATGTTGTCCTAAAGGAGATAATCTTGGAATTTGTTTTATCTTTAACCTATCAGTTTTGAATGAGTTTCTTTTTAGAGAAGACTCATAGGGACAATATTTTATACATATTTACTGCACGTAAAATGACATAAGTGTTTATTCATTCTAAAGTAATTGATTATGATTAAAACTTCCTTATTTACGAACTTTAAATATATAAAGATGATAAAATTGTCATACTTGTTTTCTAGGAAGGAAATATGACAAATTGGATTTCAAGGACTCTTTATAAATTGATTACCTTGTGAGGACGATATGGAATCAAATAAGGTTTTGTAAATCTAATATAATCTTTAGAAAGTATAAAAAAATGTTAGAATCTAAGTATGTATTAAAAGCACGCATCTAATGAGCATAATCTTAAGTTTAATTATTAAATAAATTACTTGTTGGATTTGATTTTTGAATTATAAATAAGATATCTCATGAGTACATCTCAAAGCTAGTGCGAGTAATTTTTTTACTTTTCTAATATAGATTATGTTATTGAACATAATTAGAAACAATTTATTTATCTAAGTATGATTTTATCTCTTAGATTGAAATAAAGTTTCTTGTAAGTATTTTAGGAGATGAAACATGAAACCTTGGAATAATATGTTTGATACATTAAACATATGTGGTGAATTAAGTCCGAGTACAATAAGAAATATCATTGAGTAAAACTCGAATGATGTATCTCACTTGATGAGATTAAACATATGAATGGAAACTTTAAGTCCTACTAAAGGATTCATTATGTACATCATATTGTGTATGGGCTAAGTTTTGTCATTTGCATGAGTGTTAACTGATTTGACAACATTGAAATCTAATTGAAAGATATTAGAAGGAAAATCTAATTGAAAGATATTAGAAAGAACATTCTGTTTAATGTTTAAATTAGGAATTCATTTCCCAGAATTAATACATGAAGATACTTATGATATACATTGTGATAAACATAGCAAAAAAAATAAGATCATATAAATCAACAAATCCTGTGGTTTGTGTGATATCCAAACATTAAAAGAAGTGTTTAGAATTTACGGTGGTTTAGCATAATGTTGTTTGTATACACTAGTGCTTGTTTTAATTGACATGATACTCAATCTTTATATAAGTAATTTTTCATTTTATATGATAACATTGTTGACTACGTATGCTTGGTTTAAAAGCATAGTTGCATAATACTATATTAAAAGAATAAGAATATTTTACAGTTTAGAAAACTGTTAAGATGACTGTATTCGTCAAGATGTTGTTCGTATACATCTTATGGAAAGTAATGTGACTAGACTCATATAAGTTATACTTATAAGTGAGTGCACACTTACAAAATGACAATCATCATAATTCAACTTACTTCACTATTTATGAATCTTTGAAATACATATTCTCAAAGTCCCACAAGATCATGACCTAGTTGACTTGTTCATAGAACCTATGCCTTGCCACTAATTATGATTGTTGTGGATAAGACATTAGTACTTAGCTAGGATAATCATGCACTGATCTTATTTGGTATTTTGATAATGGAACTGTAAGCAGTTATATTAAAATAATGAATTGACATACGTGGTTTGATCTTTTTCATTTATACTACTGTGTTCTATATTTTCATGTTTATATCCTTGAATAAATTTATTTATTCTAAACTATGTCCATTACCAGTTAACGATATAGGAATATTTTTAAGTCAAGGTAAATGTGAGTGACTAGTTGTATATCCCTTAGAATACATTAAAGAATGTTTCTGCCAGCATCGCCACGTTAATCAATTAGTTGAATATTAGAACCCCACCGTAGTAGATCACTTTATGGATCAACATCATTGGGTGCATTACACACATGGTAAAAATTATGTTTATCCTTAGACTTGAGATGCAAGCAGGTTTTTTGCAAAGTATGAATAGCAGTTCTTTTCTGATTATAAACCCTACTACTAGTACTGTGAAATGGTAGTTTATAAGGGCTATTTTTAAGAAGTGTTTTGAAGTATCATAAACGTACACCTTATTAGTCAAAAATAGAATTTGTTCCTCCACATGTTTGGGAGTTAGATACTTACTTGGCCCCTCGTTAGGTTAATCAGATGTGTACGTGGTCGCGTCCAAAGTGTAGTTAAGATGATTCTTTTTACATTTGGTAATCTTGATCAATACAAATGCGAGAAACATAATTGTTAAACTATGGAATGACTACTGATCCATATCCATATTTAACATTGTATCTGAAACAAAAGGATAGGACTAACTAAAACAATTAAAGGCTGAGTTGTTTACCGAAACTATATACTCAGGTATTTCTAGGAGCATTGATGATGTTGCTAGACTTTTCGTCAATGTTAGTATGTTATATTCTATGATTGTGACATTCGCAAGTGGGAGTTGTTGGGTTTGTGCTCATGTCATACAAATATTTATATGGCTAGTGATAACGCTCTAAATATACATAAAATATCCCTCGAAAATACATGAAATATTTATGTTAACACCAGGAATATTGCAAAGTATGGTTGTTTGTTGTGTAATATTCATTTTAGGATCATGAATAAAGAAAATGACTAAACGTGCAAAGAAATCCTGTTAAATACACTAACGGTCATTATGAGAAGGATCTAGAAGAGAATCTAAGGAAGAGTTAATGAACAAGGCAGAAGTGTGGCGCACAATTCTTATTGTGCGGCGTACTTCACAACGAAGTAAATGCAAATTAGTTATACACTAAGTGCAGCGCACAATTTCTCAAGTGCGGCGCACATTACCTTCAGTTACTCAAAAATTATAATGATTGCCATTATTATGCAACCATTGTCTTGCCTTCTTACCACAACTAATGCTCACTCAAAGGCTATAAAAAGAGGACAATTCAGCTCTAAAATCATCATCGAAAAATCATTCTCTCATCATCATAAGAGAATAAGATAGTTAGGAAGAATTTGGGGAATTGTTCTTAGTTCATTACAATTCCCAGGTATTAATCATCTAAGAAGGTGTAATTCAAGCTATTAAGGGCTGCGACAGAGTTGTTTATAGTTTGGAGCTGAATTTCCAGGTTGTTAGAGTAATTGTTTGAAGGAAACTCTTGAGAATCAATATAATTTGCTATTGGAATCGGTATAAACATGTTTCTCTCCTTGAATGTTATGTTTTCTGAATCTAACATGCTTATTATGTGTTTTATCTCCATGAATATGGAGTAGTTGATTCATGTTTATTTGGGATTTATGGAGTAACATGGATTAATTTAGGATGACTAATAATATTTGGTTAAGTGATAAATATGGACTTGATATTTAGATATTTGGATTATCGATCATCATTTGATCATCATACTAGTCCAGATATAGGTCGAAAGACTCAGACTATATGTTTGATTCTTAGTTGTTTGTTTACGACAACTCGGTATTAGCTTCATGAGGATTAGCTAATAAAATGTTCATCATCCCAAATATATGAATGTTTAAAGCTCAACCTCATGTCTAACAAACCTGGTTGAGAAAGTTCATAATTGTTATTGTTAGGATTAATGTTTTCTTAACTTAGTACCGACAGTACAAATAGTTAGTACTGACAGTTATACTTAGTACCGACAGTACAAAGTAGTAAGTACTGCTAGATAGTTAGTACCGTTAGTAGAAAGTTAGTTAGTACCGTTGAGAAGATATTTAAAAGATATTTATGAGATATTATATAAAAAGATATGTAAGCCTTTTAGGGTTATCCTTGAGATATAAAAGGAACCCTAGGCATAGTTAGACATAACAGTTCTACACAAGCTTAGAAAATCATATACAATATCATAGTTAGCAATCTGTAATATTCAAGAACACTTTAACAAAGTTGTTATTCAGTTGATTCATTGTTCTTCTTAGTACCTGTGTTAAGATTCCGCATTAACACAAAGTATTCATAATCATTGTTTCTACATAGTCATTTGTATTTATACATCGTGGCTATCATCCTTTATAGGCTGACAAAGATCCATTCAGTTTATCCTAGACCTTCAAGTGGTATTAGAGCCTTGAGAAACTTTGAGTAAGAAGAACACATAAATCCAGTTATTCATCTCCAACCAACAAAACTAAACATGTCTGGAACACAAGATGAAAATCCACCACCACCACCACCTCCACAAGAGACACAACAAACTCCTCATACAGTCTCAACCATCAAGCTGCCTATTCTCAAAAAGGGAGAATATGATATATGGGCTATGAAGATAGAACACTATTTGGCTCATACAGACTATCCAATTTGGGAGGTTATCCAAAATGGGAATGGTCCTGTGTCAGTTACAACTGATACATCAGGACAAATTAAAATTTTGCCTCTTAAATCAGCAGAAGAAATAGTGGCCAGAGAAAGAGAAAGAAAAGCAAGGACTACCTTGCTTATGGCCATACCAGAAGATCATCTAGCTAAATTTCATAAGATGACTGATGCAAAAGAAATGTGGAATGCCATTAAATCCAGATTTGGTGGAAATGATGAATCCAAAAAGATGCAGAAGTACATCTTAAAGCAACAGTTTGAAGGATTCATGATATCCAACACAGATGGGATTCACAAAGGCTATGAGAGATTCCAAAGTCTTCTCAGCCAGTTAGAGATTCATGGAGCAGGTGTATCTATTGAAGATGCGAATCAAAAATTTCTAAGATCTCTACCTTCTGCTTGGTTACAAGTTTCCTTAATAATAAGGAACAAACCAGGGATGGACAGTCTCAGTTTTGATGACTTGTACAATAATCTAAGAGTCTTTGAAAATGATGTAAAAAGCTCCACAACATCAACCTCCAACTTGTAAAATGTAGCATTTGTGTCTGAAAACACCAGCAGTACTAATGATGTTAGTACCGCTTATGGTGTTTCCAATACTTCTGGTCATAATTCAAAGCTTGAACAAACATCATCATATTCCTTGCTTGCAAGTTAATCAAGTTGTCCTCAATTGGATCATGAGGACCTAGACCAAGTTGATGAATATGACCTTGAAGAAATGGAATTGAAATGGCAAGTGGCAATGATCTCTATGAGAATAAAGAAGTTCTACAAGAAGACTGGTAGAAAGCTACAGTTTGATGCAAAAGAACCTGTTGGTTTTGATAAAACCAAAGTGGAATGCTACAACTGCCACAAAACAGGGCATTTTGCAAGAGAGTGTAGAACAAAGGAAGATAACAGGAGGAGGGATGGATGGAACCCTGGAAATAAAGATGGGAGCAGAACTGGAAAGAAAGAAGAGTCTAAAGCAATGGTAACAGTTGATGGAGAAAGTGTTGATTGGACAACTCATTCAGGAGATGATGAAAATTTTGCTTTTATGGCTAACAACAGCTCAGGATCAGACACACAGGTAACTTCCTGTTCAAATGAGTGTAAAGAGTCTTATACTAACCTTAAAAGACTATATGATGCTCAATGATTGCATAAAGTTGGATTGTAGATCCTTTTACTGTTGCTTCTTGTGATGATGTACGGGCGTTAAAAGCTTTTAGAAAACTAGCCATTAAGAAAGTTAATAAAATTGTCAATAGACGTCTAGGGAAATGCGAGAAGTGTAGAAAGGATACCATCGTAATAGTCTTCAAACAACCCTGTACCAACCCTAATAAAGGTTGATCCCTCTTAAGATATTTCAATTGCATTTAATATACTATTAGGGGCCTTGTAATAGTCTTCATACTACCTTACTTATACGTTGCCTTAATGGAATATTAAATAGACGGCGGGTTTGTGTAATTCGTTCATGACTTAGGAAATACTTACACAGATCATCACGAGTGTGACAAGGCAACATGATTAGGAGAAGCAATCTAATGAGTAATGCATGATTAAGTAAATACACTATCTTTTCATGAAGTTATCACCAGTAGTATATATTATATTTAGTTAATTAATTAGTAATCAAACCAACCTCTTAAACCAATGATTTTACCTGCTTTCTATAAAATATAAAAATATAAAAATACAAAAATAATCTCCTTTCAATCCTGTAGATCTCGGTTAAACTTTATTCGAGCCTTCCAAACCAATTCCCCTAGAGAACGATAACAACCCTCGAGTCATGCCTATACCGCGCTACAACGATTAGGTACACTACGTAGGGAGTTGTAAAACTTCGTGTAGAAGTCTTTACGACAACCGTACAACATCAAGTTTTTGGCGCTCCTGCCGGGGAATAGTTAGGTTTCGAACTTAGTTTAGCTTAGTTCTACTCGCTTGAATCCTTTCAAGTGAGATTTTATTTCCATTAACTTTCTCGTAGTCTATCTTTTCTTCGTGTTATTTGTTTCGTAAATCATTCTCGTCAACCACCGTGGGAGACGCGAATCCTATCCGTACTCTTGGAGATTACTCTAGACCTAGCCACAAAGGCTATGGGAACACTATTGAACTCCCCGAAGGGAACAATGAGGTACCAATTCTTCTATCCGTTAACATCTGATTTGAGAATCATTAACGTATTCAAGATTGATCTTTCTTCGAAGAAATGGGAAAAAATAAATGGTTTAAGGAAGGCACATGATTTATATGGGTGGTACAACATACATTTACATTGAAGCTAAAACACCAGAAATGGAGAACAAAATTTATTTTCCACGCATGCATTCAAAGAATGAAAAGACAGTTTTTTATTCACTTGGAACATGCATGTTTCATACATTTAATGGAAAAAACAGCGAAAGAGAATTGGTGAATTCTTTAGGACTACATTCATCTCCATCCTCATACTATTTGGATGACAAAAGTTGGTCCTAGTTGTGGGTGTTAAATAAACCATATAGGGAGGCTCAAGAATTGCCAAGTGGTGCCATTGCACCGGGCCTCCACTTAAAATGGGCCACATTCTTTTTGGTTTTGCATACAAATACTTAAGATATTAAACATATATCAGTTATATAATTCAAGTCTACATGCAATCTGGCTTTGATTTACAAGTGTAATAGGGTTTCTTTGTTGTTCTTGCCTTGGACCACCAAAAACAATATGATGGCAAACCTCAAATGTCTTTTTATTATTTCAGATTTGCTATTATACATATATTTAAGCAAAAACATGATTGAATTAAGACTATGTTAGCTTTCATCTGATTGTGTTCTTTCTCAAACATCCTATCTAAGATACTAACCAAGACATTGACATCAGCTAGGTCGACAATACGTCATCTTTCATAGAAGATCCCACAATACAAATACGTGTTCTTCTCATAGAGCCCAACTTTCCTAACTAACGATAACTAACGATAATTGTAACATCTCGCTAAAGCGGAAACATGAGGTGCAACATCTCATATTACATCGCATAAGATATAGATAGCACCAAACATGATTTAAAGGAAAACTTCATATATTACAATAAGTTTTAAAATATAAGTTATAACACGTTTAAACACGAGTCCTTAACGATAAAACATTCATCACTTACTGCTGATTACCTGAAAAGCATGATGTAATAGGTCAACTATGGCCATAGTTGGTGAGTTCATAGGTTTTAGTACATCAAATAGTTTCAAAATGATAGTAAACAATTGGTTGTCAAAGATTGTAAAAAGTTCGGTTATGTATACATGCGTGTTTATGCAATAAGGCCACTAGTTAAGCCAGTTACAGTCGAACACTTTTCCCCTATGCGTCACGTACTTTAATGTAAACATGGAATGGTGATACCATGCACTCCCGTTAGTTGGAGTGACAGGATGACCTTTTGTAATAGTACTCAAGCATCAAACATAAGCATACACACCAATTTGTATAAGCGGTGAAGTGAAACAAAAGTTCATTCAGTCTAATATATTCATAAAAGTACAACCAATTCATTTAAGTAATTGTATCATGCTTTTCACCCCAAAACGAGTAACACGGTAAAAACGTTGGCTGTAAACGTCACCAAGAGACGGTAAAGCGAGAGTACAGAGATACGAGCTCAATGAGTATCACTAAAATCAACCCTCAAACGTAGACCTCACTTGACCTAAGACAAGTAAAAATACTTATATAAAAAAATGATATGTGGTATGTGTTTAATTACACATACATTTTACCTTTAAAATCAACCATAAACGACCAAAAACGTACATAAAGTGCCATAAATATGCCTGTTTTTGTGTTTATACTGTGCAGGTACCGGATATTCACTAAAGGACAAAAACAAAGCTAAACCGGACAAAACCGAGCACGGATTTGGAAAGAGCGCGAAAAACTGAGGCCAAGGGTTCAAAAGGATTGAAAACGGAGCTAAAACGAAAATTCCCGGATCGACTCGACGACGTTTGTGCAATTAATAAAGTCAAGACGAAGTCAAAGTCAACCCCGGGATATGGCGTTGGAAAGGGCATCGAAAACCAAACCCGAAAACCTAAAATGCTAAAAGTGGGCCCACCCGTACCCACCTAGTGGGCCCGGATCAGCCCACTTTATATTAATAAAACCTTAAAGCCCAAATTCCTTTTTATATACCCGGCCCATAACTAAGCCCATAACCCTTTTAAACTTAACAGCCCAAAACAATGGCTGTTAAGTTTACTAATCACCACAAGGACCACGTTTGCAATAACTAGTATATCTTTCAGGGGCATAAACTGCCAACCTCTCAAACATTAACCCCACCACATGGACTGAATTTGCAAGCAAGATATAAGAGTTGAGGGGCTCTTTTTGCCAATGAACCAAACCTCTTACCATGTTATACCCTGCACCCTTAAACCCCAATTTACCCGCCAAAATCCATTAACCCTATTCACCCATCTTTTTTCCCTTACGACCATCTTGCGAACAAACAGGCCAAAACATCACCCTCACCCTCTTCCCAAAACCAAACCCCACCCCCCACATGGGCTTAATGTACACCTGGCAATCCTACCTTGTTTCTATTTATCGTTGAAGGTTAATGACAAGGATTCAATGGTTGAGATCACACGACTTGGGCACAAAGGCAAACCAAGGGCTTGGATTGCTTTAGTTTTTCCTCTCACATCACAAACACAACTAGAAGCTTGAAGACCTTGGCAGATATAAAAGAAGAAGAGAGATGAACAGAAAAGGAGACATAGAAGTAGATTAATGTAATTAGTTTAGCTTATTTATAAGCTTGGGTAGGTTTTAAAGCTTATTTAGGTTGGACACAATCCTGCTTTGAGCAAGGATCAAGGTATACTCCTTTTAAATTTTTGCTTAAAAAGTTACTGTAGCGAGCTTATTTTCAGCTTATTTATGTCTTATTGTGCTTATTTGCTTTTGCTTTTTACCATTTAGTTCTTAACTATACTTGTTTAATACTTGTCTTTTAAAATTTGTGCCTAAACTAGTCTTTATAAGTTTAAAATCCGTTTTTTAAATTATAAAGGGGTGTTTGGGTTAAGCCCAAAATGGGTCAAAATGGCAAGGTTATGGGTTGGTGTCACTTGGCCAACTTTGGCTTAAGTCATTAAGCTATTTTGAGTCTGTTTTCCAAAAAATTTAAGTCCAAAAAGTGTTTTTCAAGTTTTCTAAGTTGTCTCTTAAGTCTGTTAGTTTTAAAAGAAGCTCAAAGAGCTTATTTGGATAAGCTTTAGTAAACCTAAGTTGTAGTGCTATTTTGGTGTCATTTGTGTGTGCAAAACCAACTAGCCAAAGCCTTAGGAGTTCCTTGTGTTTTGTACAAATTCTGTCAACATTTTTTTAAGTTTTTCAAAAGTCAAAATTGCCTATTTCTTCTTGCAAAAATCAGCAGCTTTAAAGTGTTTTTAGAAGCTTAAAATTTGAGCATAAGCTCACCCTAAACTATGCTAAATCTGTCTTAACTTTATTTTTTATTTTGAGCTTATTTGACAGCTTGTTTTAAGCTGTCAAAATTAAGCCCCCCTTACTAGTTCATTTCCTCTGGTGCTAGACACCCTTTTCAAGCCCACTTTTCTAGCTTATTTGTCCTTAAGCCCTTAGTTATTTTTAGCTTTTTAGATTGCCCTTAGGTCCATTGATAAGTCCTAGTAGCCTTAAGCCTTATTTCCCCCTCTAGATTGCTTAATTTTAAGCCAAAAGTGCCATTTTAACTCTTTTAAACTCAGAATTAGGCTTGTGGCTTATTTTAGCCTTTTGGCTTTTCTGGCTGATTTACTTAGCTTATTTTAGTTGTAGTTGCTTATTAGGATTAGGTTCCCTTGCCTTAGCTTAAGTTTTCCCTTTTCTTAGCTTATTTTTCATTTTAAGCTCCCTTAGTCTAGCCTAGTTTCTTTGTCCTTAGGATTTTAGTTATTCTGTCATTTTTGCTTAGCTTAGCTTATTCCCTTAGCTTATTTTTGTTTTTCTTAGGCTTATTTAGTTTAGGAACTAATCTATTTTTAGCTTTTTAGGTCCCTCATGAGCTTATTAAGTTTTCAAAAAGCCTAGCAGTACTAACCCCAAGTTAGTACTGCTGAGCTTCTTTGAGCTTATTCAGCTTATTTGGTGAGCTTAGGTTAACTCCTTTGTGCTCATTAGATTCAGCTATAAGTATATTGTAGCTTATCTACTCTTTTCCTTGCTTATGTTGTCAAAAAAGCCATAAAGAAAAAGCCATTTTTGCCTTTAAGCTCAATATAAACAAATTGCCATCAAAAAGCCCTTTTTCCAGCTTATTTATAAGCATTCTCAAAAAGTCGTAGTTATAAAAAATGATAAGCTCAAGGTGCTTAACAAGTTTGTTTAAAAAGTTTTTCTAAAAAAAATAGGAGATAAGGGGAAACCCGGGTGAGCAAGACTCGACTGGCCCCTGGGTGGTCTCAACCCTCATTAGCACATCTTTTTATAACACACACCCTTACCGCTGTGCCCTTGGGTCTTTTCTGTTAGACCCTTGGGCACTTGGTATTTAAGGGTGTTTGGCCCCTTTTAGCTATAAGCTCGTTTAAGCTTATTTTCAGCTTATTTATAAGCCGAATTTCGGGTTTCTTATTTTTCTTAGGATAGTTTTAGGGTAAAGCAATTTTAGTAATTTTTTCAGAAATTTTTTAAAAAATAGTTTGTATTTTTTATAAATTTAGTTTCTCTTTAAATGAAAGTTTTAAAAATTCATAAAAAATACAAAAATTATCAAAAAAATATTTTTCTTTTTTAGGAAATTTTCTTTAGTCATATTTTACGTAGGAAAAATAGAAAAACTTTTGTAGGGTTAATTTTGCAAACTTTTGATTTTTAAAGAACGGGTCTCGGGTACGGTTCTTGACTTGACTCGTTTTTGGGTCAAACGACCTCCGTTTTCAGTCTAGTTTTTTTTAAACTTTGTTATTTGTCATTTAGAATCTATTTTAGCTTTTAAATTTGTTTTAGGGTTTAATTTGAAAATTTTAGGTTTTTGACCCTCGTTTTTCGTGCCCGTTTTAGGATTTAAGTTATTTAGCTTTCATTTTTAGGTTTTTCTCAATCGTTTTTGCTTGTTATTGATTAATTTAGCTTTCTACACTCCCAAATCATTACTCTCATTCAAACTCCAATTTTCTGACTGTATCGATTCTCCAGCACAGCCTCGCTGGGGATAAACGACCCGGGGATATTCTATACTACTTCTCGGTTTCATTGATTGTTTTTAGATTATACTTACTATATATATTTTATTATATATTATATATATTTTAAAAGGAAATCAGGGATTTCACACGATCTTCGAAATTCTGTGTTTTCTTCCTTAAAGGAGTTATTTGATCTCCCTCTAGAAACAAAGGTAAGAAACTTCACCGAGAAACTCTATAATGGTTACATAGGACTAGCCAAGCAGATTCGGATCTTTGAAAGCCTAGGAATCGAAGACCCTGAAAGCTTCTCTATTCTCATGTGGCCTAACGGCAACGATGAATTCAAGTACGTCGTCTAAGCTTTGTTTCTATGTTTTTACTTTTACCATCCATCGTTTGTTTTACTTTTGCCATCCGTCCTTAACACAACATGCACAACTTCTATCGAATAATTTCATATCATAAATAAGTATGAATTCTATACGAAATTTAGTAAGTTGCCACAAGCCAATTTCACAAAGTATTTGTTACACAATTCTCTGCCAAATGTTTTTGTTGCGAAATTTTCGGTAACGACTACCATTTGCCTTTAAAAGAGACAGAATTTCATACTACATAATGAAAAAAAGAAAGTTTGACTTCCTATCTCTAAGGCAAATAATATACTTCCAAGAAATGGGAAATTACATTAAAATATTATACATTATGGACCAACTAGCGTTATTTTGAAACATATAATATTTCATCCAGCAAATGCTCAGCTATACATAATTAATGAAATGTCTTTAATGTCTATTTTTCTAATTTTTACTACTAAAAAAGAGTAAATTTTAACATACCATGATTAATATATATACATATGCAATTTTTGTCACAAGTACATTTCGTACTTTTAAACTGTTAGTCACATTTTTTATATTTTTATGACTTTGTGCTAATGCATGTATTCCGGTTGCCTATAACAGCAAATGCATAAAAGTTTACTCAGACAAGTTAACCGAGCCAGACGAGATTGTGAGGACCATGGTTTTGGATTGAATTTGGAGAAATACATGGATGAACACATGGAACTAACAAGTTATATTTCAAGAGTTATGAAATATCGAGTGCCCCAGAAGGATGAACCCAATATGAGGACTTCTTAGTCATGCAAATAAGAATATAGTGACAATTTTGCATGAAAATGGAGTTGAAGGTCTAGAAGTGCAAACAAAAGATGGTTAAAAGTGAAACTTTCAGCAAACAGTTTTGTTGTTATGGTCGGGGAGGCCTTCAAAGTAAGTCAACTCAACTTCTTTTTTTATTTTTACTTTCTTATATACTTTCCATATTTATTTAGTTCTAGTTTTAAACGACTTGAACTTATAAGGAATTAGTCAAGGAGCAATCTCACATCATCATAACATTCAAAATTACTCCACTAAATAACGTAATTCTATACACACGTATATGTTTACTACACGTATAGAACATCTATATGTTGGTCTAGTTAATACAGTAAAGGTTATTTGGTTATTTTTGCTTAATATTGATTTATTGATATGGATACATAGGTTTTGACGAATGGACGTTTACGTCCGGCGGTTCATATGTTTTCTCAGTCTCGAAAGATGAAAAAACCATAAAAGCTCTAGAAGAAATTTTTTTTTTTGAACGGCAATTAGAAATTTTATTAAAAAATGCTAGTAAGAAGCTAGCAAGAAAAAGTCACACACAAATCGATCCAACAGACAAAAGAAAAAAGAAACAGAATAAGTTCTAACGATACAAAACAAACACGCAAAAAAAAACCGACGGCAACTGAAATCAGGAAGGGAGGATCCAACCGCGAGCTAAAAAAAAAAGACCTCCATGGAGAAGCCGACACGTTGAAACGTACCACAAATGCAAAGAGATCTAACCGGCATTCTTTGTTCGTTCTCTTTAATGCTTATGTGTAGGAGAATAGTTTCTTTTACAGTGCCATAATAACTCCAAATTGTAAAACGCTTTGGAAAATAATCTTTCCAATTATGTTACTGCGCGAGCGAGAACGGACCCTTGAATATTCCCTTGGGATCTATATAGCTCCAGGTTTTTTCAGAATCTAGCTCGTCAGTAATTAGGGGACCAACATAATCAAGGCCACGTAGAACAAGACCTCTTTAGAATGTTTTGATCATTACCCTGGGGGGTAGATGAGCACATGCTAGAACCATTTGCAACTTCGGGATATTAACTTCAATAGAGAGTTTAGTCGATGGTTAACATCCGCATTATCTTCAATGGTTCTATTACCACAATCACCATCAAAATGATCCTCAAGATCTAACCTTCCACATTATTAGACATATTATTTTTACCACCCACAATTTTCTCAGTAACATTGTTAGAACAATCTTCAATATCTTTTTCAACATCATCGTCCAATTTCTTTCCCATACAATCCTTGACACACCCATCATTCGATTCACCAATGATCTCGCCTTCTTCAAAGGAGTCCACCGATTTACCTGGAGGTCATTTCGTAACCCATTTGCTCCTTCTTATCATTGATCTCCCCTTCTTCTTGTAACTCGTTTATACTATGTATATCCTGATCATTTCCCGACGCCTCTGATTCATAATCATGTTGTGAGATGTTGTCTAATGAAGCAAAATCAGGTATCGCCAATTTGCCAAACTCTACGAACTCTAACCTTGGTATCTGACTCCCTTGCTAGAAACCAGACACGAATCCATGATGTGAGTTTTTATTTTTGTTTTGATACATACCCTTCCATTTGCAATATTTTCATCAGCGTCTTCATCTACAAAAACCGTTTCTCCCCAATTGCCTGCTATCTTTTTAAATGCATTAGTAGTCCATGCATTGAGTGGCAGTCCATCTATTTCGATCCAGATCATTCGCTCATCGGGAATGAAATTATGTGAAACAAGTTTTCGTTGGGTAAAATACAATTCCATCTCCGTATTTTTTTGAAACTTTAACCTTGACTCGTCACTGCTGAATTCAATCCAGAGCCAGAGTCCCCCCATGTATTTGCACTTGAAATCAGAGAATCCCTCTTTTTTTAAAACGCGATAAATATTAATTATTAGATGAACATCCCTTACCTTTGCGAGAACTACACTTGAAGTATCAGATAATTCCAATAAATCAGAGTTTTCGAGGGTGATATTTTTTGTTATTGGCCCAGCCAATACTGGCTTATGGTCCCCTCCTACCATTCAATCAGGATGCTTAAGAACGTCTACCGTTGTGTGACTTAGCGTTTTCAGTTTCGTGAAGGTTTAATGTTTATTCGATTGTTTCTGATGAGATTGATTCGGTTGTGAGTTTTGTTTTCGATCGAAGCGGCAATGAAGCAAACGATGATGACTTCCATCCAGATCTTGTTTAGATCTAGCCAATAGATGGCTTGATATGGGTTTTTGATGAAACGAACGATATCCGAAGCGTACGACCTGATTTTGATATACTTCGTTGCGATGTTCACATCTGCAACACTCCTTGCTATCACAAAAGCTTCCATGATCTTTAGAAGACACTGTTGTTGGAAAATTAGTTACAAAAATCGTGATCGAGATGTGGTGGAGATTTTTGGAATTGGGGTGTTGGGATGTTGGATGAGGCCCGTTCATTTGGAGATTTAGGGTTCTTGATTTGGGGTTTTCAATTTAGGGTTCTTGATTTGGGGATCTTTCTGACCTTTTTGACTTTTGGTGAAATGGTCGATGAAGATCATCCATTACTCTTCAAGTCTTTTGTATACGAAGAGTTTTTCAAATTCTTTCGCATGGAAGAAAATGTAAACGATCCATTTGCTTTAGAAAAATATTGTGGTGTGTCAACTCAAAATTTATAAAATGATCTTTTTATACGTGCGTACATTCTAATTACAAAATAAAACAATCTTGTTCTTGTATTTGTAATTTCTTTGATCCTTGAATATGGCTTCCAAACTACTCATCGTATGTGCCTTTTCATATCATCAACCGTTATGCCCCCAAAATTCTTATTGTCAGTGTAAGAAGGTTTAAGAATTCCAAAAATCAATATTGTAAATTGTATACAATATAACGCATTTCTTATAACCTTTAATTTGGTATTCTCATAGGCCTTATGTTTTATATCAAGGTTGATTTCTGAATCTCCAACCAGTCCATCCCAGACCAACCGACATCATCAAGTGATAATTTTCTAGTTGATCAGATCTGTGTCATATAAAGATATTTCAAACCACGATACATCCAAGGAACCAATTAGGTTACACGAGTCCAATTATATATCTTGTTAAGATCCATCGTAGAAACTAATGGTCGCATATTGGTAAGTCTTCGCGCCATTTGTCTTCGCGTTTGTAAGGTTTCTTGTGTTCTAAAGTATTTTGTTGTTACAATAACTGAAACTATACTACTTTGGTTGTTTAAGGGTCCTTTTTATTCCAATAGTTGACATTTGATTGTTCATACGTTTGCACGCAAGACATTGTCCCATTTTCTCGTCTCTCGCATTCCCATCTATCTACGAATCAAGGAGTCGACCAACTTATGATGACGATGTTGTTGCCTCCTCTGGAATGTAACCTAGACCCTTCAAAAGCATTCATTGTTTCAACTTTGAGAAAAAAGATAGACATTTGCCTTCTTGGATCAATTGGGGATAAAACAAGGTGGAATAAGCCTCTTCTGATCAAAATAAATATTCATATAAGGCGTTTAATTCAAGACCGACTCCAAACTCATTGAAACATAGATAATCGGGGAATTGTTAAAAGTATTCCTCAAACTTATGATAGTTCAGGAGGCATATTGGTATTTATTTATGTTTAACATAACTTTGGTTCAATTTTGTTAAGTTTCATTATGCATGGTATAAAGTAAAAATGCTGTGTATATAAGGAATGCGGAGGTAGGGTCTCTTCACTTTTACTGTTTGTTTTTCCCACTCATTACTCTCGTTCTCTCTCAAGGGTTTCATATCAGTTTTCTTTGTAAAAGATCTCTTTGATCTTAGTTTTGTTCATTGATCATCTTGATAATTGTTAGGTAGCCATCAAAGGGGTTTGTATCCGTGTTAGGGACAGTCTTTGTTTTCTTTGCATTTGTTTTGGTCAGCATCTGATTAGGGACTGATCTACTATAGCTTTTAATATAATAAAAGATCACCAGGGGGGTTGGCTGGGTGATTTGAAAAGTCTTAGTGTGTTTGTATCATTTTAACATGGTATCAGAGCTGTAGGTTTGTATCACAGCTCTAATCAGTGATTCTTAAGGTCAATTGAAGTTTCTGGTAATTTAGGGTTTTTTCTTGAAACCTTAATTTTGTGGGGTTTTTGGTTTCTTGGCCGATTTATTGTTTCTTGTGGTGCTAATCGTCGGATTAACTGGTTTCTTGGTTCATTATTCTAGACTAAGTGAATATAGAGTAGTTGTGATCTCTTCCACTGCTTCTCGTAATTGCATTGTAAGTTTTTCTTTTCTCTCTTAAGAAATACAACATTTTGGTTGAGTGGGTGCAAACGGGGTAGTTAACACCTTGACCTGCCACTTTAGTGGTTTGGATACCTACTCTGGTTACTCCCAATTCACTTTGCCTGGTGTTTATGGCTCTTGGGTATGAATTGAAGTTATTAGTTTTCTTGTTATTGTTTTCATCTTGTTCGGTTATTAATTGCTGTCTGATTAAGTTTTCTGATAGTTTGTTGGTTTTCTGCTATTATGTTAGCTTCTTGTTTGTTAGTTGTTATTTGTTAGAAGTTTGTTATTCTTATTCTGTCTGTTTTGATTGCTTCTTGGTTGGTCTCTTCTTGATTGTTTGTTGCATGCTTCTGTATTTCATTATGGCTATTATGATTGGGTCCTTGGCTCAGGGGAATCCTTTGCATCTCTATGCAAATGCTTCTAACTGTGCTTTTATTGTGTCTATTAAATTGGCTGGTGTTGAGAACTATAGAATCTGGCCTAGTTCCATGAAGCTAGATATTCCAATTAAGTATAAAATAGGTTTTATAAATGATAGTTGTAATAGAGTTGATTATGTTGTTAGTGGTCTTTTGCTTTGAACAATGGGATAGATGTAATGCTGTGGTTTTAAACTGGATTTTAAGTTCTTTGTCTCAAGATGTGTATCTTGGTCATGTGTTTTTGGATAATGCTACTAATGTTTGGAAAGAATTACAAGAAACTTATGATAGAATAGAGGGTTATTGTGTTAAATCTATTGCCCAAAAAAATATAATACATTTAAACAAGGCACGTTTGCCTGTTTTTGAGTTTTTATCATAAGTTGAATGCCTTGTGGCGGGGAGTTTGACATTCTTACCAAACTTCTTGATTGTACTTTTGAGGCTAGGACTGAGTTAATTGATCATGAAAAACTATTAAAATTGATTCAATTTATTATGGGGCTTGATGACATTTATCAACCCATAGGAAGCAGTCTTTTAACAAGGGAAATCCTTCCTGAAGTTAAAGATGCCTTTGTGATTATTTCTAGCGAAGCATCCCATAGAAGGATTCCTTCCAGTTCTTAAGTCTGATAAACCTTAGGCCTCTGCTTTTGTGTCTAGACAGAAGGATAATAACCGGAATAGAAGTAACAGTAACTGGTCTAATAATAATGGTAATAATATGAACAGGGGAAATTATGATAGTCTTTTGTGCAAAAACTATGGTTTAAAATGTCATACTATTGACAGATGCTTTAAAATCATTGGATATCCACCTGGTTTTAAAAGAAATCCAAATTTAAAACTTGCATATAGTTTTAATAACAACAAAAGTGACAATGTAGATTCTAAAAGAGGATCTATAGGTAACAGTGATTAAAAGCATCTGCTGGCACTTTGTCTTTTACAATGAACAGGTTATGAAATTGATGAGTATTTTAAATGATAAGAGATATTCTATGCTTAGACAAATATGGCAGGTATTTCCAGTTGTTTTTTATTTAATTGTAATTGTATTTTTTAATCAACATCTTTATAATATTTTTTTTGCCAATGTTACTATTAATGGAGTCAATTACCATTTGGAACGGATAATTGACTCAAGGGCAAATCAACATATGACTAATAGTACTAAAGACATGATTGATTTGGTTGATGTTTCTGATTTAAAATTAACTGTTGGTCACCCAAATGGAACTCTTGCTAAAATTACTCATATGGGAAATTTAGAACTTAATAATGATATGATATTGTTTAATGTTTTAGTTGTGCCTGAATATACTATTAGTCTATTATTTGTTCATAAGTTGATTAAGGATAGCAAATTAAGTGTTTTGATGAGACTACATGTTATATTCAGGATTTGAAAAAGGAGAGTTTAGGGCCTGGTAGTGAAATTGGTGGTTTGTACTTATTTGATAAAGAGTATACTAGGTTTGCCGTTATTAATAATAGTAAGTTTTTTTGCTTGTCAGGTTTTGAAACTGCTAGAAAACTCTTTAAACCCAACTAATGTTGATCATGATGGTCCGTGTGAAGTCTGCCATAAGGCTACACAGACCAAGGACTCTTTTCCTTAAAGTGAAAATAAGTCTATTGTTTTTAGGCAACTCCTTCATCTTGATGTTTGGGGTCCTTATAAAGTGGTTAGCAGGGAGGGTTTTAGATATTTTTTAACTATTGTTATGACTTCAATAGGTTTGTTTGGGTGTATTTGCTGAAAACTAAGGATGAAGTTTTTCTGGGATGTTTGTTAACTTTTATAATTTGGTTTTCACATAGTTTAACAAGACGGTTAAGTTATAAGGGCTAATAATGCAACTGAGTTTTGTAATCATAGAATGAATGATTTTGTTAAAACAATGGGAATTATACATCAAACCACTTGTTCTTATACACCATAACAGAATGACATTGCTGAAAGGAAACATATGCATCTTCTTAATGTTGCTAGAAGCATTATGTTTCAAAAGGGATACCTTTATTTTTTTGGTTCGAGTGTATTTTAACTGCTACTTATTTGATTAACAGGCTTCCTTCCTCTGTTTTAAATGGCAAGTCTCCTTTTTCTTTGGTCTATGGTAGGGAACCTTACATTTCTTATCTTAAGAGTTTTGGTTGTTTGTGTTTTGCTGCTGTTATTAAAGGGTCTGATAAGTTTTCTAAAAAATGTGTTTTAATTGGTTATGCTAGTGGTAAAAAGGCATATAAGTTGTTTATTACTGAAAGCATAAATGTTTTATATTCAAGAGATGTTAAGTTTTATGAGACTATTTTTTCTTATAAAATGAGTGTTCAATATGAAGTTGAACATGAGTCTTCCAAGTCTGATGTAACAAATTTAAACTTTTTTGATTTTGTTGAGTCTGAGACAACATCTAATTCTCCTCCAAGACCCAATGATGATGAGGAAGGGCCATCTGGTAGAGATGACAGTGTTCATTAACCAGATTCTGATTTTGATAATCAGGCTGGACATGATGAGCAACACACTACAATTCCTATAGGTGAGAACACTTTCTCTGAGGGCACTCTTGGTTTAAACAAAGAAACTCTAGTTTTAGAAACTCAAGAGGTTCCTGTTTTTAAAAATATGTTTCATGGTCAAAAAGAGGAAGCAAGTCCTAGTCTAAGAAGGTCTAGAATATCTTCTAAATTACCCGCAAAGTTGAATGAATTTGTGTTAGATAATAAGGTTAAGTATGGGCTTAATAGGTATGCAAATCATTCTTTTCTTAGTGCTGAAAATTATTGCTTTGTGTCCAATCTTAATAAGTCCTCTGAGCCTTCTTCTTCTAAAGAAGCTTCAAAGGATGTTAACTGGATTAGTGCTATGAATGATGAAATGCATGCATTCTATGAAAATGATACTTGGTAATTGAATGATCTTCCTGCTGGTAGAAAACCAATAGAAGTAAGTGGGTCTTTAACTAGTCACTTCCAATATTAACTAGTCAAAGCCCGTAGTTAGTCAATGTTTAGTTTATAAGCTAATATGGCCCAAGGCTCATGGAAAGCTTCTAAGGCCAATGGTCCGGCCCCAAAAATAGGAGTATAAATACACTCTCCATGCCTTGGAGAGGTGGTTGGTTAGTTGGTTATATGTTTCATTTCAAATTTTAATCCATTTGTTCATGTTCTCTACTTCTCATTACGAAAATACATCCTTCCTCCCACTTTCTCTCTCTAGTTCGTGGTTCATATATCAAAGATTACTTGTATTCTTCAATTGATATCAAGAGCCATGGAGTGATTTGCTTAGTTTTTGTGTTTAAATTTTTGGTTTGTTTTTGCTTGTTATTCCGTACGTTTTTTTTCTTTCTTTTCTTTTGTTTTCAAATCTTCTTTGTACACTAAAAGATCATTTACCTAGGTAAAGTTTATCTAGTATCTTTGGATATAGGTGTATTTGCTTTGGATCAAAGAAAATCTAATTTTTGTTCATCTTTTGTTTTCAAAAATCTTATAAAGTACAAATCTTAATTTCGAAATCTTCGACTTAAAAACCAAAAAGTTGTCATTTTTAAGGTACCTATAGGTTTAAGAATACTAGTTGTACAAGAAATTTTTGGAAAAAACAATCAAAAAGGTGTCTTTTGTGTTTTAAAGATTTTGAGTTTTGTACTTGTTTTACCCGAATTCGCATTTTTAGTGTTACCCTAATTTGCAATTTCTGTTGTAGCCGAATTCGCAATACCCGAATTAGCAATTTCTGTTGTAGCCAAATTCGTAATATCCGAATTAGCAATTTCTATTGTAGCCGAGTTCGCAATACCCGAATTAGCAATTTCTGTTGTATCTGAATTCGTAATATCCGAATTAGCAATTTCTGTTGTAGCCGAATTCGCAATATCCGAATTAGCAATTTCTAGGGTTGAGCATGTTAGAAATGAAGTCAGATGACACAGAAGAACTCTGCTGTTGACCTTCAGGATTGATCAGAGCTATCACATGAGTATCTTCTGTTTCCTAAGTTGCTTGAACATTAGGCAGTGGAACATCTGTCATCACAGTGTCTCTTCCCTCCAAATTAACGTTCACGTCCCTATATAGCTCATTCACTTCGTCCTCTTCATCCATCTCTTCCTCCTCAGTATTCGCTCCTTGAACTTCTTCATCACTTTCTTCATTGCTTTCATCGTTACTTTCTTCATTGCTTTCTTCTTCATTTACTTCATCATCGTTTCTTGCTTCATCATCATGAGTAGAAAGCTTGAGATGAACAAATTCATCACCATCATTGTCAGATTCAGTTTGTTTATCATCATCTTGATCATTATCATCTTCGTCTTTGCCTATGTTTGATTCATCATCATCATCTTCTTCATCACTAGACTTCCAAGATATTTGTTCTTCATCAGATCCATATATAGGTACATCGGGAACCCCTGGTGTAACACCAGTTCCTTCATGTGCACCAGAATTACTGGGTTGAGAGCTATGAAGTTGTGTTTTGCTTCTTTCAATGGCTAGTTTCATCTGTTCAGCCTCAGACAATGCAATTTCAGATAGAGTCTCCAGTCCTTTAGCATGTTGCTTCTTCTTTCCTGATTTAGTCACTATAGCAATAGCTTTGAGTCTTTTACCGAAGGAAGCCTCAGGGGCTTGTTCAGGCTTTTCCTTGGTAGATCGACGTACATATTTTGGTTTAGGAATCGCCTTTCTAGTAGAAAAAGCACAGTAAGTCTTGTATGCTTCAGATTCTTTCATTTCTTGAGTGGTTAAGTTGTCAGGAAGAATGGCACCGTACTTTTGAACAACTTTATGCTGAGGGATGAATCTCATGGTAGTGAGAATAGGATCATCATTAGCCATGTGTTAGTCCACTTTGTTTCTTCTTGGGATTGATTGATCTTGTGACATGAAGTGATTGATGATGGCTTTGGTGAATCTTGGGTAGAACATGTAGTTGGTCTTCCTTGACTCATTGTTTTTAATTTGGAAAACTAGGTCCTCCCATAGAAGGTAGACATAGTCAACTTTCTGCTAGTGATAAAGACAAACCCAATAAGGATTTTGAGACCTGTGAGCAAGACGAAGTGTATCGAGTCCTGTTACTTTTCCACTGAGACATTTGTTGATGATAGTTCCGAATGTTCTCCAAGGTTGAGGTAGAATTTCAACTTTAACATCAGATAGTAATTTGATGTTTCCAGAGTAGCCAAGTTCTCTTATGAAAGTAAGTATTTCCTCTTCAAATGGAGGATCTACAAACGTCTGTCCAGGAAATTTTGGACACATCTGAAGCATATTTCTGAAAGTATCCAGATCAAAATAATAACTCTTTGTGTTCAACTTGAATCTAATGGAATGCTTTTGGTAAGATGCAGTAGCCCAGAATTCATGCATGTAGACAGCAGGGACACTTGCAGTGATCAAGAAGGCTGGATAAAAAGGAGTGAGAGAGAGAACATCCAAAACAACTTGAAAGGTGGGTTCATTGGGCTTGAATATGGTGCTCAATTTGTAGTTGCAACTTCCAATCATTAAACGTTGTTCTCGTGGAACAAGAGCATTGTCAAGTGCTTGTTGTTGTTCTTTTGTAATACTCATGATTCTGCTAAGAAAGCGTCGATACAGTTTATATATAAACAAGTTTATATAGACACTATATATATAGAGACCCTGAATTGGCACTTAATACATGTAACACATTTAGAAAGATAACCATTGAAAGAGTGAACTTAAATTGGCTTAGTTGAATTAATATCCTATTTTATACTTGATTAATTTCAAAGATAATCAATTTTAAATTTGCTACCTAACACAAGTTTTAAGACACCTTTTGGTGAGAATCTAAGTGTTTTTGATAATTAGCCTTTTTGAATCCATTAAGCATGATTTAATCAGGTTGTTTAAATGCAAACTGCGAATTAGGTTATAGTTGAGATCTGCAAATTCGAACACAATTGAAAATTGCGAATTTAGGTGCTAAAGGTTGTTGCAAATTCAGATACTAAAGTATATTGTGAATTCGGGCACACTGTTATATTAATAATTCGTGCCCTTATGGTATTTGTAAATTCGGACCCTACTACCAACTGCGAATTCGGACACTACTTTCAATTTGTGAATTCGGATACTAAAGGCTCCCTGCAAAATTCGGTCCTACATCAAAACTGCAAATCCAGACCAACAGGTACATCAGGTAAATCAACATCGAAAGGCCTCCCTGCAAGTCGTGTCCTACATCAAAACTGGCAAATTCAGACACAACAGGTAATCTTTGTAAATTCAACATTGACGGCCTCCCTGTAATTTGTGGACAGCTAAAATTGCTAATTCGTGGACAACTAGAATTGCTAATTCGTGGAAAACTAAAATTGCTAATTCGTGGACAACTAGAATTGCTAATTAGTGGAAAACTAAAATTGCTAATTCATGGACAACTAGAGTTGCGAATTCGAAAGGTTCTATAAATTTGAATTTTAAGTCGAGTGTTTTAAATGTATTAACATCTCAACCTTCACTCATTTAGTCTCATAGAGTCTACAAAAACACGTTTTCACCATCTAAGAACAGATACATCAATCGTGTTACGAGCGAGCAAACATTTTAAAAATTCATGAGTTCCCATGATTCAAACAACTCATATATATGTATTAACATATACACATATTCCTTAACACATATAGCATCAATGGTTTGCAAAAACCACAATCCTTTTCAACAAAAAATCAAAAACGCACATTTCGTCATACATAATCAAACAAATCAAACTCATATGTTATCAAAATGAAAAACTATATTACACGAGTCATTAAATCCTTAGAGGACAAAAACCCCTCTATCAATTTGAGTTTTTACACAATTTTGATTTTAAGAACCCTAATTTTGAAGATTAGGGTTTTCAAAATCAAAACATGGTAAAAACCAGATTGCTTTGAGATGAGTGATCTTTAGGGAGTAACGAACATGGTTGTAATTATACCTTAAGCTCAAATTGGTCTAGAAATTAAGTATGAAGGTGTGGCGATCGTATGAGGGTTTTTGAGAAAAATAAGGTGTGTGTGTATGTATGAAACGGGATGGTGGGTGGGGTGTCATAAAACATGTTATGTTTTTGACACTTTCACCCCCTAAACTTGCATAGCTTTACCATTTTTAGATATTAAGTTGAATAAGCATAAATAACTAGCACAATGGCACATTTAGTCCCTATAGTTTTAACTAATATACCTAACAACTTAATCATGCACATATTCTCACTCAAGGCATAAACAAATAACATGTAAGAGACACATAAGCTAAATTTAATTAACTTTCCTTAAAAAATAATTTTCAGTTATTGTTTAAAAACCTTTATCCCTTTTATCAAATAACATTCTGAAGAAGATTTTTAACATTTTCTCCCTCTCAAACAATGACCCGTTTTCTATTTAAAGAGCTGTAGACGTTGTTTGAGAAGTCAAATGTCTTTAAAAATCATTTTACACACACTCTTTAGTGTGTTTTCTCCCATCCATCTCTCTCTAACTTTCTCTCTCAAGTTCATATTTGTGTGAATTCTAATATCTTTCAATTGGTATCATTACCAAGGTTTGATTTTGGGGCAATAAGTGTTTAGTGGTTTCGTTGTGGTGATTTATTTGAGCTTATTGTTGGTTTTGGCTTATTTCTCTTTACAAATGCAGATCATTAACTTCTGATTTGAAGCCCAACACGTTTTAACTCATATTAGGATTAAAAAACCTTAAAAACACATTACATATGATCATATGTAAACACGTTTAAACTCATAAGTCATTAATTTATTCAACAACTTGGTGGCTTACTCAACAGTTTTATTATTCTCGATATTCAAACATATTAATTTATTCAAAAAGTTAAATTAGTTTATTGTCACATTTCTTAACTTTATTAGCTTTATTAGTTTATTTTTCGTGGCTGTGTGTTTGTGGCTTACATTACTTTATTCAAGCTTTCACCTTTCCTTTTGTAGCTTATATCGGTTAGAAACGGTTCTTTTTAAAGCTTATGTATAGCTTATTGTCGAGGCATAATTTATTGGTTTGAAGGGTTTTAAGCTTA
>BQNB010039273.1:0-48177 GCA_026074375.1 Tanacetum coccineum | reverse complement strand
ATATATATATATATATTCTTTTTTCTTTCACCTTTCTTTTATTTCATACTTGAGAATAGATTTTTGTAAGTCTGCATCTATACCTATAATTAGGGGTATTAAATGGGTTGATCTGACCCGACTAGAACTCGACCCGAACCCGATAAGACCTTATAGGGTCGGGTTGATTCGGGTCCAACTTAGTTTATCGGGTCAACCGGATAGCATAATAGGGTCGATTAGAGTCTTGGTTAGTTTCTTATCGGGTTATCGGGTTAACCCGATAAACCCGATAAGATATAATGATAAGATATAATGACATATTAACATGAAGCACTAAAATATGAATTGTATTTGTAATCGTGTTTATGAAGTGTTGTCTAGTGTTTATATGGTTATTTTGCGACGTTAAAATGCATGAAATTTTGAATAATGGACAATTTTATGAATATGTTAGGAATGATAATTTCATTATCAATGTTCAATAGCTTAGATGAACCTTATATTCCTTCCTGGTAAGTGTATATAAAATCCATTATGAGCATGTATTGTTGATTTTTTATCTACATAACATATATATGTTTGTGGAACTTGATCAGGTTAAACATGAATAACATTTGTTAATTAAACAAGATTATTGGTCTTATTTTATTTTCCTTAACAAGCAACCCGATAACCCGATAGACCCAACCCGATAACCCGATAGACCCGAACCCGATAAACCTGATTTCTTATAGGGTCGGGTTGCGGGTTAATTTTTGTTTTTCTAAAACCTGATAGACCCGACCCGATAAGCTTCAAACCCTATCCGATAACCCGATTGACACCCCTACCTATAATGAACTATGCAAGGTTCATGATCAAATAAAGAAAAATATAAAATCTAGTTTGATTAAGAGCATCTACAATGCACAAAATTTAAAAGACTTTTTGCATTTATTGAATCTCTTTTTCATTAATGTTTGAATATTAAAAAGTCATGTGAAATGTTGCCTCCAATGCTAACAAGCTTTTACAAAATCTTTTGTATATATAAAACAACTACATTAATTCATGTGGTGGGAGTGCAAAAGCTTTTAGCAATGACTCGGTAGACGCCAAGTATTTCACAAAAAGCTTTTGTAAAAGCTTCGATCACAATGGCAAAAAGCTTTTCAAAAGGCTTAGTAAAATAGTAAAAAGTCATGAAAAGCTTTGCCAGTGTAGTTGCTCTAAATAACAACTATCTCACATTATATATAGGGGTTTTGTTAACGATAACTCTAAAAGATGTAGATGTGGTTAAACAAATGATTTTTACTACAGTAAAATACTACCCGAGAATGATTATTATTGAGTGATAATCACGAAAAAGTAAAGATAATTTCAAAAATAGTAGATATGCAATAACAACTTGATTGTGATGTTTTTTTTGAACGGCGGATATATTCAAATAAAACTAGCAAGAAGCTAAAAAAGATTACAAAGAAATAAGATTCGGATTTTTCATCCAATCTAACTGACTAAACAACGACTTACATCTATACCTACACCAATAAAACGAGCAAGAGACCAACACATCAAAAATAATCGCTTTAGACAGATATCTTGAATCGAAAAGAGACTTGTTCCGGAAATTCCACACGAGCCACCACACCACATAAAAAACCCCTTCCAACAAATCCTTTAGCATCGAATGCATTATGATAGATTGAAGCCATTCAAACTTGATTGTGATATACTCTTAGAGCAGATTGTAATAAAACATACATTCTTAATAACCACAACTTTTAAGGTTGTTACTTGTATTAAAAATTTATGTAGACTAAAAATTGAATCCTCAACTATTTATTTGGACAATTTCTCATACAACTTTAAGTATTACTACTTGTATTTGACAAGCCATTTAGGGCATGTTTCTTTTTTATATGAATTAAGTGGTTTGTGTTAGAATGTCTTATTTAGTCTTTTAATGGGTGGAGAGAGGTTTTGGTGTGTGTATGAAATAAGATGAATTAAAGTGTTTGGGTCCACCACTCACCTAATAAGAGGGATTAGTGAAAAAAAGAAACACCCCCTTGGTCAGAAAAGAACAAAGTAACTTTTAGTTAATTTATATACTAGGCTCGAGAACAAACAAAATAAACATTATATCTATTTCATACTTAAACTCGAGAATATAATTTTGTAAATCTGTAATTTCAGTTAGATAGCTATGCACACCTTGAACTCACAACGATATGGTTAAAGAATTAGTCACGCAACTTAAATTAATATTAGGACACAAACCATTGGCCAAAGAAATATTATAATTTAAGTTTGAGTGTTTCTATTCCACTTAGTGAGCCAAAACTCTTTAGAGGTCCACAAAAATAATCTGTTAATTAAGTGGCTTAGTGTAGTAATTTCTTTAAACCATTTTTTTAACAACGGATTTATTAGAAGCTGGCAACATGCTAAAAAAGAATTACAAGCAGAGAGTAAATGGATTTTTGATTCAAGTAACCTAATTTAGTGTAGAATTATAACGATTAGAATACCAATTAAAAGAAATTTGAACCAAGTCATCAAAAAGAAGCTTCCTACGCGGATTCGTAGCACCAAAAGCAATTGATTCCTGAAACGCCAAATTAACCATCTGATGACATCAAATAACGTCTATTTTATAGCATCATTTATCCCATGTAATTAACCCATTTTGTATAAGTATTGCAATGAATTGTTACTTAATCGTTTATATTTGAGAATTGAAGTAATTATGGAGTACTTGGTGAATATTAGCAAAAGGCGAGCATTCTGGAGCTTAAACGAAGATATTTTTAAATATTACTATTCTGACAACCAATACGCCGTATCCATCAAGGAAGATACGGTGTATCCGTGCCTGCACTCACCAAAGACCACAAAGGAAACTTAATCAATACGCCGTATCCAGTGAAGCCCAATACGTCGTATTGGAGATATAGTATGTGAATATTCTGAAAAATATCAAATGTGGTCCCTACTCCAAGAAACCCCAATACGCCGTATCCAATACATTGGATACGCCGTATCGACACCGACTCCAGACCTTATAAATACAAAACTCAAAAATGAGTTTTAAGTGTGCTAAATCATATTCTCGATACCTAAACTACAAAAGTCGATTTTCAGAGGAGAAAAAGAGCAGAAGAGGTCTTGCAACGCATTCCAATCCATAGGAGACAACTTGTAATTTCTTATACTTTTGTAATCGTTCAGTTTTTGATATCATTCTTTAACTCGGTTAGTTTACCTTGGCTAAGCCATTACTCTTGTATTAATTATGATGTTTGAAGGCTAATACCTTCGGGTATTAGCCATTATTATGAAGATCTGAATGTTTGGTTTTGTTTATATCTCGATTTCTTAATTTATCGTTGTATGCTTGTTTATGTTTATCAAATATACTTGTTTATGTGCTTTTGTATGCGACCTATCATTCAACTGGATCTAGTGATACAGACCAAGTAATCTAGATGCTGGGATAGCTCTCCATATAGTAAATTATACATCTAGAATCATAGGATCACAAATATTGTTCTTTTAAATCCGTGCTAAGGATACGCTTCTGGCTTAACTAGTTAATCGGATATTGCCTTTGGTTTATTGAACATGTTGACTAGTAGGTGAATCTAGATAATTCAACAAATAATGTTCTGATTCCATTGGATAGTTGGACAAGTGGACTACTAGAGTATAAATTGCCATTAAGCAGTAAGTGGGTAAAGTCTCTATGAGCTAGGGTTTAACAAGATCACCATTGCTTTAATCCCTAAGATAGATTATAATCAGCAAATAAGGATGCTTTATGCGGATGCTTTAATTGTGACAGAATTAATGTGTCTAGGTCTTAGGATGAAGTCCCGCCTAAGTCTAAGAATGATATGCCTCTTCGAGATAAGTAATCATTGCACTGAATAAACAAACCAACTTCTAATCGGATTAATGATGGCTAATACAGTTTTCTATCATAAGGCTCGACCGCTCTTTTATCTTCTGTTAATTTGCTTGCGTGGGTTAAAGTGTCTTGAATTGATTGTAGTCACCAACCAAACCCGTGCCAGTCTCTCAGGCTGAAACCCCCCTTTTACCTGTTAGAATTAGGATTAGAACTAACATAGGATTAGCATAGGTTTGACTTAGATTAGAATTAACTTAGATTAGATAACCAAAATATAAATAAATTGAGAGATTTAACCTCGCTTCAAGTGTTCGACACCCTACTTACCATGAATCTACCACCGACCGGGTACACTGCCCGTTAAAGTGTTGTTTTTGGTTAAGTCGGCAAAATATAAATTTAAAACTTGAATCATAAAAAATTTACACCCACACAGTTGACACATCAAGTTTTTGGCTCGTTGTCCTGGGGGGGGGAGTGAAAAACAATATTGATTTTTATTTTATAATTGGTTTTAACCATTAGATTAACCCTTTAGGATTAGTGTCGATTTAGATAGTTATAATCTTGTTTGCTATTGTGTTTGTGTATACGGCGTAGGTGGGGTAAACAATTTTTCTAGTAGTTTAATTTCAGATGGACGATCCCAAACATTACTATGGAAGATACTTAAGGCTTGAAGGAAGTAAAAGCTTTGAAAACATGGGAAGTGTTTTAACTGGGAACTGTTAGAAACAAGGGATGGGCAAGAGATGAAGTCATTTGGTGTTTCATTAGGCGATGTCTAGTGACTAGAAAAGTTGGCAAATCGATCCAGACTAATATATTCGATTTTGAGACTCCTATGTGCAAGACCTTCAAGGAATTTAACTATCTTTTGCAAATCGATCCAGACTTACTTACTAAGGATATTGAGAGATTCAGGACTTATGAAGAATATAAGGATGATCGGATCTATGAATGGAACAGAGATGTACCATGGGCTAATGAGAAACCATGGACTGACACTAGAGTTTGGACTAAACCCACACCTGTTAAACATTATTGTAAGACCTTCAATTATTAAACTGGATGTTTAGAATGGCCAACATATAGTTAGAAGAATGATGGATACTGTGATGGAGGAAACTTACATGGAGCTTACATTATTGGAAACTCGCTCCATTACCAAGATTATGAATGGTACGAAGCATTGATGGATTGCAAGATGAAAGAACAAGCTTTAAGAAATAAAGCTATCATGGAAGGCTTAATCAGTGAGGATGAATCATGAAATGATGGTTGGAGAAGATGGGAAAGCCATGAGATTACCTACCACAATCACAATAAGAATGAAACTCATGAAGAAAGACAAGAGTTATGTGAAACTCATGAATTGCCAGTGTGCAATATGAGAAGATTCAAGATGATCAACTATTCATTCGGACGAGACGAAGAGTATGCTGCTATTAAAGAAGATGAATACGATGATTTGGTAAAGACATGTGATGATGCATGCCGAGCATACCAGGAAATATTTCGTATGATAGACGAACGATGGATGGTAACTAGAGCTGATTGAAAAGGAGCTGAAGAAAAGTCCAACTTAAAGACTTCGCTGTAAACAAAAGTGCTTCCTGGGAGACAACCTAAAATGTTATTTAATTTTATCGAGTCTATTTTTCTAGAAATCAATACGGCGTATCTGCTCTATACCATACGGCGTATTGATTGTCTGGACGTTATCAGTCTTTACTTTTTATGCACTTTAAAAGCATTATTGTCATTTCTGGCAATACGACCTATTCATGCACTTGATACGGTGTATTCACCAGACTGACTCGTAGTTTGTTTAGTTTAGTTTAAATTAACCGTAGGTACCAAGGTAGGAATGCATGCTTTTTCTATTATTTGCACAGGACATCAATGAAAGAAATATCAACGAATATTGGTGGAGAATTTACAAATCTGGAGATCTAGAAGTGTTAGAGTCTTAAAACTTCAAGGCGGCTGTTCAACACGAATTCTTGCTCATAACCTACATGGAGAATCTACTGAGAAAATATTAGGGGAGTTTCTCATTCTAATTCTTCTTAATTCCTGTATTTTTAATGTTTTATCTATACAACGAGGACGTTGTATAATTCAAGTAGGGGGATGGAATTAGAATGTTTACTTGTCCTATTTTTCACACTAAAATGCTTAAATTATGCTCAAATTTATAATTTTTTTTAAGCATACTTTTGTGAAATTACTTGATACATAACCCATACACAATAACCCTTGTTAGATATTGTAAGGATTTAACCTATCCATTTCTAAATGTTTACCAA
Organism: Tanacetum coccineum; assembly: GCA_026074375.1. NCBI lineage: Eukaryota > Viridiplantae > Streptophyta > Magnoliopsida > Asterales > Asteraceae > Tanacetum > Tanacetum coccineum. Next base: position 41,985 of record BQNB010039273.1, on the reverse strand, counting down.
AATTCCACAAAATATGAGTGTAGTGGTGATGTAGTAGACTTTAGAACTTGGCTTGGTATATCACTTGAGACCGCAATGATGAGTACTATGGATTTAGATGGAGTAACTTGTTTAAATTGGTAAATTTTAGGATTACACCCAAAACGGCTTTACATGTTGCTTATTAACTAACTACACTGGTTAGTTAACCCCCGTATAAACCCTTTGTTTACTCTCACTTTAAGATTAAGATACCCCTAGAACAACCCATAGAGACAATCCTTTAGGAAATACACCAATTGTTTATTTCGTTACACCTTTACACCTTAGCCTACCCTGTTAGATTAAGTTTATTTTACAGTTGCTAGTTGCTTAAAGTGTAAAGTTTGTATTTCTCGAGTCTTGTGTCAAATTTTTTTATCTTTGGTATGGTTGGAAGAAATTTGCACATCGCAAATGGGAATGTATATTATAGTCAAAACTCAGGTATTTTTACTACCATCGGAATTAATGGTATGTCCGAAGAATGAAGAAATTACCGAAGGAATTTTTTGGTATTATTATGATCGTGAAGATGGTGAAATTACACCGAGTTTCGTAGTATAGTGTTAGCAAATTTTTTTTATAAAAATCGCAACAAAAAAGAGAAGGAAAGTTTGAAGATAATCGTTTCGCAACTACCAAAGGAATTACACGAAGGATCGATTATTCGTTGATAGGTCTTAAACGAGACAACGGGTTTAGGGTGTGTTTGGTTTAGACAGAAACGCCAAGGGGTGCGTTTGGTTTGATGTTAAGCAGCCAAGGGGCGTTTGGCTAAGGGTTTATGCCGATTAGGGTGCATCTTTGGGTTATAATATGCACAAGGGTGCGTTTGGCTGTCCATCAGCCGGGTCGGGTGCGTGTGTTTGGCTGCGAAACAGCCGGGGGTTTGTTTGGTTTGATAATCAGACACAAAAGGGTGCGTTTTATTTTGCACCATAAATATATTAATTGTTTCATATATTATCAATTGGTTATATGTGATGAAAATCTAATGAAACTTGCGACGTCTAAGTAAAATATGATATTAATATTTAAAACGGGATTGATATTAATGTATAAGCGATACTAGATATAGTTTAGACGAGATTTGAACTAAAAACGGATTTTGGCGCGAGTTTGTAACGGGTCATTTTGACCAGAAAATAGAACGTGGGATTCGGAGTTCGAGATGTTGAAAAGTTAGACTTTGGTGTACAAAATATAACAAATTATATTTTGACGGACGTTTTGATATAAAACGGGACTTGTAACTCCCAATAACGAAGAAACTGGAGTGAAATCGGAATATACACTTTAATAGAAAATAAGTTATTTTTAATATATTAAATCTGACAGATCTATTAATTAAACGATTTGAGCACTTTCGAGTCCGTTTCAGCCTTCCGGCGAAACATGAAATGTTGTTCGTATTGACGTTTTTAGTTTGTAGAGAGGATTGTCAGTTTTAAAGTTAAGACATTAGCGGGTCCAAACACTAAAGGGTCCGGTTGATCTATTATTTCAATTAATTTTTTTATAAGACCACTGTTTCGGTTCTAAAACGGAAGGTCTAAAAATAGTAACTTTCGGTAAAATATTCGACGTAAAAGCTAAGATTGGAGGAAAATAGTATTTATTCATATAATATTATAAGGGTTTAAGTTTAAAGACGCGCGAGTGGATTTTTCATCACATGTATAGATGTATGTATACAATATTAAAATTTGTATGATTTCGTTCGTATACGATGTAGATGTTGATTCGTATTGTATAAGTGTATTTAATTAGAGCGACATAATTATTAGGTCAAGGCCGAGATCGTTGCAGGATTCGGTTTGATTTATTTTGGATTCTATTTGTTTGTGGTCTTGTTCAAGGTGAGTATTTAGCTTCCCCTGTTTTTACTCGTTTTACATATATTTGGGTGGAGAACAGGCTTGTTGCAATGCGTATACATGATTGATTAACAATTTGGTTTACATACTTGTTGCATAGATGCTATGAGATACATATTTTGACTTCATTTTTGGTCACAAATACCATATTTACATTGAAATGATTACGGTAATTAGTTAGGCGGATTGAACTGATAACAACAAAATTACTGCCCGGGTGTTCTTGGAGGGGACACCGGTAACGGGAGTACATATTTTTTACTTTACTGCCCGGGTGTTCTTGGAGGGGTACGGTAACGGGAGTACATATTTTTACTTTACCTGCCCAGGTGTTCTTGGAGGAGACACCCGGTATCGGGGGGGGGAGTATATATTCTTTAAATCATCGCCGGTGTTCTTGGCGGGGACACTGTGATGGGGTACATACAAGACTTACGTCACAGCGTCATGAACTGTAAATCACTTGGAGGGTGATGCGCGAAATGTTTGTGGAAATAGTTCTATTCGGTGTGGAGCCCTGTTCGGGTGATAGCGTTCGCAGTAAACGATACATTATTTGCGTGATGTCCACGCGAAATGATATAAAATAGTTCTATTTCGGGATTGTCAATCCCCCGTTCGGGTGATAGTTATCACTGGGAACACGAACGTTATACATGTCGGTTTCTCGTTGGGATTACAGGGCCCCAAACAAATCATACTTGAAAACATTTGTTGTGAATTAAACTTGGTCATGCATTTTTATAAAATCTTTGGGATAAGATTGGTACTTTTGGTGACATAAAATGTGTCGTGCATTCTTTATAAATCTTTAGGATTTTTACATGGTACTGTGATGATACAGTGGACAAATACATTCAGTTGAAATTTACATTCATATTTAAACTAATCTATGAACTCACCAACTTTAATGTTGACACTTTTAAGCATGTTTTTCTCAGGTGAATTAGATGCTTGGATTATTTGATGTGCATTGGAGTCTTTACATTCAAGTTTTTCATGGTGATGCAATTATGGGACAACTATTATTTTGATTTCAGAAAATCAACGAGATTGTTTTACAAACGACACATTTAGAAGTCGTTCTCTTGTATCTAGCGCTGTGTATTATGAAGTAGCACCCCATGTGGTATTCTGCTGCGTTGTATGATTTTTGGGGGTGTTACAGATTGGTATCAGAGCACTGGTTATAGAGAACTAGGTTGCATATTTTACCCTAGACTATAACCGTTTTCACAAACATTGCATCACATCAAACATTTCAATGTGCATACACGCTAATTGCTTATGTGCCTTTCATTAGTGTGCATTAAGTGCTACGTGACATACCATATAGATAATATTATTCTATGCTTGCATTCATTTCGCCGTATATCGTACGCTTATTATATATCAGATGTTATTATATAATACCAGAATTATTTTAAGACAATGTGAGTTGCACAATGGTCTAATTATACTCGTCAGACATGTGAGTTGAAGAATGGATTCATTTCGTTCTCAGGCATTGTATAGTTATACCATGGGTCTCTAAGGACATTATTTTTCTTCAATAGCTTTTTACTATATTGTATTACACGAAGCCGTTATAATTTTGGTTACATGGGTATTATGTATGAATCTATGTATATCAAGTTTGTATGGGCGGGACTTGTCTTATGAGGATTGATTTGATAATTGCTATGTTAACATAAGCCCGTCACAGTTTGTTTACATAGGATTATGTATGTAATCCAAGAATATTGCATGTCTTGTATGGGCGGGTTTGAAATAGGACGATTGATATGATAAATCGTTATTGCTGTTTCGTTCATAGAGATCTTGACCTTATTTAACTTCTAAACCGTGTAATCTCATTAACTATCTTGAAACTCTATGTTGATCTCGCTGACAGTTTTTAGTACCAGCTTCAAAGACGACTTCTTAAATCACTCGTCACATACTCATTAGAGCACATGCACCGTCATGTCTACCATCCTTGAGGTTATGAGAGTACGGTATTTCACCGGGGAATTATTAAGTAGGAGGTTTTATAATTTATTTATTTGAAAGGATTGGGAACGCCTCTTCATATAAATAAATGAATTATAAATCACGAACCATAAGTTTAATCATTTCCTTTACTTACATAAATTTGGTCGCTTCTTTATGTAAATAAAAAATTATAAATGAGTGGGCTTAATATGGTTATCCGATATGACACGTGTATGAACCTGAAATCGATATTCATCAGAATCGTTAAAAGGGTTTAGTGAAACATTGTGTCTGACAATTCATGCAGAAGCTTAAGGCCTCACTTGGAACTAACTTAATCTCATTCTTAAGTTGTTTCTTTGCGAGTAGCAAATCCTTGCGTATCGTTAACTATTCGTGGAACTAACAAAAACTTGTTAAATACTTGAGTTAATGGACGTTGATTCGTCCTCAAACTAGCGAATGGTTTCATAATCCGCCGTCTATCGCTTAAGGCTACTCTCTGCGAGCCTCCTCATAATTTATTAATTTTTATTTCTGGGATATTGTTTCTCGAAATGTCATAATTTTCGGCCTTCCCATCACCATTGTTTTTAGTATTGACGTTTTGGTCGCTGCTGTTGGGTCCTGGAGCGGTCCCGACTGATCAATTTATCCAATAGGTAAGAAAATTACCATAAAGAGGATAAACACCTATCGACAAATAGATAGTTGGACTATTCATTTCGGGCCACTAGTAGGAAAGACTTAGGTCGCGATACATCCTAGTACTGCCAAGTAAGTATAGGTACTTACATACATAAGCCACGTTGATGTGAATCATCGAACATTACAAATAGTAGAAACGAGACTCCGTCCTCGGACATTTAGAAACTTATACAAACATACTCACGCGACTACACCTTCTTCTTGAGGTTTTCACTATAATGAGACTTTTCCTATAACGCGGTTATACCAGTCATAAGATCTGTAATGATATATTTTGAGATACCCATTTTGATGGATTAAATATCCTGGACAAACCTAGCCAATTTTTTATCTTCCACTTGCACCCCCATGGACCAATAAATTCGGGGTCGAGTCGAGCTTGTGACTCGGTTAACAAAAACAAGGCGCTTCGTGGGTGGTAACCCATGCTTATCCTAATATAATTATAATAGTAGTAATGAATAAGTGTTTTGTGAGGAGGCTCGCTGTAACATCCGAGAATTTTTGAAATTTTGAATGACGATTTCAATCTTTGACTTTTAGGGTCTGGCTTGACTTATAAGAACGATCATCTAAATCACGTTTTCACGACTCGGACTCTAAAGCAATTTGATGTGAAATGATATTCCAGACAACTTTTTAGTTTTGACCGAGACCCGAAAACAGTCAGAAGGTGACTGAAATGCCCTCACAAGATTTTAGAATCAAGAACGAGTACCGGCACAAAAATAATTAAATTACATTTAATTATCACGTTTTATTAAATAAGAATATTTAATAAATTATTTAACATTTTATTCAGTGACGTTTGTTGAAGACGCAAATATTCGAGTAAAAGGATCATTTTACGGACAAGTTTATCGGAAATATACAAAATAAATAATAAACGTTTTAAATAAATTTTATAAAACGTTTACGAAAAGTAGTCGAGTGAATACTCATTTTTATCAGAAAAATGATTTGGAAATCAATGACGCAAGTTTCGTGCGTTGATTCATCCGTTAAGTCGCCCAAACGAGTCCCGAACCGATAATTATCAAAATATTACTTGAAAGTTACACATTTGGTCCCTGTGAACTATTTACATAACTAACCTTAATCTATTAAACAATTATCATTTTTTTTAAAACTTTTATTATAAATATAAAAGTTTATTATCATTTTTTCATTCTTAAAAATTATAACACACACACACTCCTAGTCTCTCTCTCTCCCAAATAATCCGGCCACCCCTCCCCCACCGTCGGCCGTCGCCGAAAAAGTTTTTCCGGTTAGTTTTTCTGACCAAGTCCCAATCTTCTCCTCATCACACGATCTATTCGATCCACTATACCACTCTCCGCCACGCGCCACCTCCCCACACCGCGTCGCCATCACCACCATCATCATCACCTCGTCATCATCATCCTCATCATACCATCATCGTCACCACCTCATCTACACCACTACCACCACCGTTGCAACAACGACCCACGAGGGTGCGTTGGTTTAGCAGCAGCACCGCAACAATGGTGCGTTTGGTTTCATAAACAACCACCACCGAGGGTGCGTTTGGTATTGTAACAGCAACCACAGGGGTGTCGGGTTGGTGGTAAGCACCAAAGGGTGTGTCGGGTTGTGGGTTAACAGCCGCGGGGGCGTCGGGTTCGGTTTTCATAAGCCCCAAATAGGGTGCGTTGGGTTTTATAGCAAACAACCAAGGGTGCGTCGGTTACTGTTCACCGCACCTAGGGTGCGTCGGTTACTGTTCACCGCACCTAGGGTGCGTGTGGTTTTGATAAGCACCAAGAAGGGTGCGGTTGGTTAGGGTTTTCATGGTAGCAAGGGTGCGTCGGGTTTGGCAGAGCACCCAAAGGGGTGCGTTGGTGTGGTTTTTATTTAAAAACAACGAGGTTCCGTTTGGTTTCGGGTATAACCCCACAGGGGTGTTTGTTTGGTGATAAGCACCAGCGTAGGGTGGGTTTGTTTTCACTCAGATTAGGATGCGTGTGGTTTGTGTCAAGAATCATAAAGGGTGCGTTTTTGGTGGCTGTCACCACTAGATAGGGTGCGTTTGGATTTCATATGTATAGGTAAGGGTGCGTTTGGCTGTCTTAACAGCCTAGGGTGCGTTTGGCTTATCTTAGAACACCGTAGGGTGCGGTTGGTTTTGCTAGAATCATCGTAGGGTGTGTTGGGTTTCATGGTTTGCACCAAGGGGTACGTTTGGCATGAGAAAACACCATAAATGGGCGTTTGGTTGGCTGCCAAACGACACAAGGGTGCGTTTAGTTTAACCGAAACAGCTAGGGGTGTTTGTTTTTGGTTATTAACAAGATTAGGGTGCGTTTGGTTCGGTTATAAAAACCACGCAGCGGGTGCGTTTGGTTTGACATTAAGCACCAGCCGTTAGGGTGCGTTTGGTTTAACGGAAAATGGATAAGGGTGCGTTTGGCTGTGGAAATCAGCCGAGGGTGTGTCGGGTTGGCTGTCAAACAGCCGGGACAGCCGGGGGTTTGTTTGGTTTGATAATCAGACACAAAAGGGTGCGTTTTGTTTTGCACCATAAATATATTAATTGTTTCATTTATTATCAATTTAAAGTATATGTGATGAAAATCTAATGAAACTTGCGACGTCTAAATATAATATGTATTAATATTAAAACGGGATTGATATTAAGCTATAAGCCATGAGAGACACATTTTAGATAAGTTTTTGAGTTAAACACGGACTTTGGCGCGTTTTTGTAACGGTACATTGTGAGCAGAAAACGGAACATGAGATTCGGGATTCGAGACTTTGAAAAGTCAGACTTTGGTTTACAAAATATAACAAATTATATTTTGACGGACGTTTTGATATAAAACGGGACTTTTAACTCCCAATAACGAAGAAACTGGAGTGAAATCGGAATATACACTTTAGTAGAAAAATAGGTTATTTTTAATATATATTAAATCTGACAGGTTTATTAATTAAAGGATTTGAGCACTTTCGAGTCTGTTTCAGCCTTCCGGCGAAACACGAAAGTTGTTCGTAATGACGTTTTACTTTGCCGCGAGGATTGTCAGTTTTAAAATTAAGACATAGCGGGTCAAAATTAAAGGTCGGTTGATCTATTATTTCAATTAATTATATTTAAGATCATTGTCTGGTTCTAAAAACGGAAGGTCTAAAATATTTTATGATTGGACATAAAATAGTATATATTCATATAATATACTAAGGGTTAAGGTTTAAAGACGCGCAAGTGGATTTCTCATCACATGTATATATGTATGTATACATATTAAAATATGTATGATTTCGTCGTTACGATGTACGCATCGTTGATCATATTTAATACGTGTATTATAATAGAGCGACATAATTATAGGGTCGTGGCCGAGATCGTTGCAGATTCGGTTGTGATTTATTTGGATTAATTTGATCGTTGGCTTTGATCAAGTGATTTATACCCCATGTTTTTACTGGTTTTACATATATTTTTTGGGTGAGAACATGCTTGTTTACAAATGCATTTAACAGGATTGTTTACAAATTGGTTTACATACTTATTTACATAGCTCGCTATGGGATACATTACTTGACTTCCAGTTTTGGTCACAATGCCATACTTACTTTTGAAATGAATATGGATTACTTAAGTTGCATGAACTGTTAATTACTCGGAGGGTAAGCGCTGAATGTCTAAAGATAGATCAAATATGAGATTTGACAATCCCCGTATCGGGTGACTAGGTATTCACTGGAACGAAACCAGTTATACCCTGTCGATTAACGATTTGATTGGCGCCTGCTGGGCCAGACCAATCATTACTACTGCCCGGGTGTTTCTTGAGGGAACACGCCATGATGTGGAACATATTAATTTTTCATAAAACATGCCCCCGGATGTGTTCTTGGAGGGAACACCCATGAAGGGGAACACATTATTTTTTATTATTGCCCGTCGTGTATCTTGGAGGGAACACCTACGAAAGGTACTTCTTACGTCCTTGAATAAAGTGGCATACATACAGTCTACTCGCAGTATCATGAACTTAGAGTAATCCGTAATCCATTGTTTTAATCACTCACATGAATATTTTACTATGCCTTGAATAAAGTTGGCAATACTATACTTGAAACATTTTGGTGACATTAAATTGGTCATTGCATCATTATACATCTTTGGGATAAGATTGGTACCTTTGTTGACATAAAATGATGTCGTGATTCTTTATAAACTCTTTGGGATTTTATACCATGGCACTGAGTATGATACAGTGGACAGAATACATTCTTATTGGAAACTTACATTCATATTTAAACTAATCTATAACTCACCAACTTAATGTTTACACTTTTAAGCATGTATTTTCTCAGGTGAATTAGATGCTATGTATTATTTGATGTGTCATTGGTCTTTACATTTAAGTTTTTCATGGTGATCAATTATGGGACAAACTATTATTTTTGATTCAAAAATCAACGAGAAGTTTTTCAAACGACACTATTTAAGCCGTTCTCTTGTATCTAGCGCTGTTTATTATGAAGTAAGCAACCCATTGGTATTCAGCTGCGATTGAAATATTTTTGGGGGAGTTATAGATTGGTATCAGAGCACCGTGTGTTATAGAGAACTAGTTTCAATTTTGCCCTAGACTATAACCATGTTTTTCACAAACATTGCATACAATCAAAACATTTCAAAAGTGCATACACGCTACTTACTTAATAGCTTTCATTCGTGTTGCCATTAAGTGCTTTACGTGATAAATCATATAAAGAAAGATATGATGCTTGCATTCTTTCGAGTATATCGTAAACGCTTATTTATATAAGATTAATATATCAAATAACCATAATATTTAAGACATTGTGGGTTGCACAATGGTCTCATTCTACTCGTCAAACATTGTGAGTTGCGCAATGGTCTCACTTCGTTCTAAGACATTGTAAGTTAAACAATGGTCTTTAAGGATTTATTTTTCTTCATAGCTTTATACTATATTGTATTACACGGAGACCGTCACAGTTTTGTTTACATGGAATTATGTATGAATCTAAGTATTACAATTCTTGTATGGGCTGGACTGTAATATGAGGATTTCATGAATAATTGATATTTTAACAAAGCCCGTCACAGTTTCAATTTACATGTGATACTGTTATAAATCTAAGTATTACAAGTCCCTTGTATGGCCGGGCTTGTTAATAGGAGATTTATATGATAATTGTTATGTTAACTCTTTCGTAAAAGACTGTTTACTAGTTAACTCTAACCCGAGTACTTCGTTAACTATCTTGAAAAACAAGTGAATTCCCTGAATAAAGTTTTACTCCTCTGTCTCCGAATGACGAGTTTGGAACTACCTCGCACATACTCAGTAGATACACATGCATCGTCAGTCAACCACCATGAAAGGTTATGAGAGTAACGCGTATTGCAACCCGGGAATTATTTAAGTAGGATTGATTTATAATTGTATTTATTTGGAAAGGATAGGGACGCCTCTTCCGTTAATAAATAAAATTATAAATCACCGATACAATTAAGTTTATCATATTCTTATTACATAAATTTTGGACGCTTCTTTATGTAAAAAAGAAATTATAAATGAGTTGGGCTTAAGGAGTATCCGAATATGACACGAGTATGAAACCTGAATCGATAATCATCAGAATCCGTTAAAAGGGTCTAGAGACACAACGGTCTCTGCCACTCTCACAGAATCTTAAAGTCGTTACTTGGAACTAACCATATCAACATTCTTAAGTTATGTGACTTTTGCCGTTGCAAATCCTCGCGATCACAACTGTTCTGATTATCTTGGTGGAACTAACGACTTGATTTACACACTTGAGCTAATGGAGCTGATCCCATCGAACTAAGACGCCAGATACCTATAATTCCCCGTCTATCGCATAAGCTCTCTCGCAAGCTCCTCTCATTTATTAAACTTTATTATGGGAATATTGTTTCTCGAAATGTCCTAATTCTCGGCATCCCATCACCATTGTTATAGTATTGACGTTATGGGTCTCTGTTGTTGGGGGTCCTGGAACGGTCCCACAGATACAACTATCCAATAGGTATGCAACTCCCTTAAACGAGATAAACACCTATCGACAAACAGATAGTTGGACTATTCATTCGGCCACTAGTAGGCAAGACTTAGTCGCTTATACACCGAAGTACTTTGCAAGTAATGATTGGGTTCTTTCATACGATAAGCCATCGTTGATGTGAGATCCTCGAACATTACAAATAGTAGAAACGAGACTCCGTCCTCGGACATTTAGAAACTTTTACAAACATACTCACGCGACTACACTTTCTTCTTGAGGTTTTCACTATAATGAGACTTTTCCTATACCGCGGTTATACTAGTCGTAAGATCTGTAATGATATATTTTGAGATACTCCATTTTTGATCGTATAAATAATCCTGGATCAAACCTAGCCAAAATTTTTGGTAAGATGAGAAGTGTAAAACACCGAAGTTTCGCTAAAAAATTTATCAGCGTCTTGTTTAGAACGATGTTTATTAACCTTAATCTTCCTTAGTCACACAATCTGGATAACACAAATTTAATCTCCCAGGGACAGATTTCTTTAAGGTTTAGGTATAGTAACAGTCCGAGAATATTCTCGAAATTTTCAATGACGATTTTAACCCTTTGGACTTTTATGGTCGTCTGACGTATAAGATACGACCATCAAATCACTGATTTCACGACTCGAGACTCATAAAGCAATTTGATGTGAATGATATTCCTGACAACTTTTAGTTTACCGAGACCCAATAAACACTCAGAAGTGACGTGAAATGCGTCACAAAATTTTTAGAATCAAGAAATACCCAAGGCACAAACATAGATTAAATTACATTTAATTACACTTTTATAAATAGAATATTTAATAAATTATTTTAACAATTTATTCAGTGACCATGTTTGATAAGACGCCAATATCGAGTAAAAGGATCAATGTTACGGACAAGGTTTGTATCAGAAATATACAAAATAAAATAATAAACTTTTAAATAAATTTTATAGAACGTGAATACAAAATTAGTCGAGTTTGAATACTCATTTTTATCAAAAAATAATTTAGAAAACAATGGCGAAAGTTTCGTGCGTATGAAATCATCTGTTAAGGTCGCTCAAGAATCTAGTCCCGAACCAGATAGCTTATCAAAACTATACTAAAACTTACCCCAATGCAACCCCTGGACGTATTGGGTATAATCATTACAAGTTATAAAATTTTAATTTAATAATATATCACAAATTAAATATTAAAAATTCATATTCCATCTCAACTTATACACACAACACCACTCCCACTCTCTCACCCCAAATACACCAAGCCGGCCCGTATCTGGCCAACCGTCCCTGCCACCACCGCCGTGCAGAGCCGGAAAACTTTCTGGCGGACTATTCCGGCAAGAATCAAAAAGGAACCTCATCAACAGATCTATCCGATCCCCATACTCACTCTCCGCCACGCGCCACCTCCCCACACCGCGTCGCCATCACCACCATCATCATCACCTCGTCATCATCATCCTCATCATACCATCATCGTCACCACCTCATCTACACCACCACCACCAACCGTTGCAACAACGACCCACAGGGTGCGTTGGAATTAGGCATCATCTCATGTAATATAGTTATAAAAATCAGCCAAAATCAACGTATACATTTCTAGAAGCGAGCCGCAACAATGGTGCGTTTGGTTTCATAAACAACCACCATCGAGGGTGCGTTTGGTATTGTAACAGCAACCACAGGGGTGTCGGGTTGGTGGTAAGCACCAAAGGGTGCGTCGGGTTGTGGGTTAACAGCCGCGGGGGTGTCGGGTTCGGTTTTCATAAGCCCCAAATAGGGTGCGTTGGGTTTTATAACAAACAACCAAGGGTGCGTCGGTTACTGTTCACCGCACCTAGGGTGCGTGTGGTTTTGATAAGCACCAAGAAGGGTGCGGTTGGTTAGGGTTTTCATGGTAGCAAGGGTGCGTCGGGTTTGGCAGAGCACCCAAAGGGGTGCGTTGGTGTGGTTTTTATTTAAAAACAACGAGGGTCCGTTTGGTTTCGGGTATAACCCCACAGGGGTGCTTGTTTCGGTGATAAGCACCAGCGTAGGGTGGGTTTGTTTTCACTCAGATTAGGATGCGTGTGGTTTGTGTCAAGAATCATAAATGGTGCATTTTGGGTGACTGTTCCACCCCACAAATAGGTGCGTTTGGATTTCAAGTATAGGTAGTGTGGTGCGTTTTTGCTGTCTAATAACAGCCAAGTGTGCGTTTTAGGCTTGTTCTATAACAGCCACGGGTGCGTTTGGTTCGGTTATAAAAACCACGCAACGATAATAAAATAAAGACAGCGGTGGCGTTTGGTTTAACGGAAAATGGATAAGGGTGCGTTTGGCTGTGGAAATCAGCCGAGGGTGTGTCGGGTTGGCTGTCAAACAACCAGGACAGCCGGGGGTTTGTTTGGTTTGATAATCAGACACAAGAGGGTGCGTTTTAAGAATGATGTACAACGAATAACGCTTAACGCAAGAACTGATCATCCGAGCATGAGTAGACACGGCGTATCCCTTTTAAAACATACTTTCGGAAGTTATAAGTTTTGACAAGTCTCGACACTTCAAACATCTTAGAAAATATTTCGTCTTTTAGTGTATTTCATCTTTTAGTACATTTCGTCTTTTAGTGTATTTTGTATTTTAGTGTATTTAGTCTTTTAGTGTATTTCATCTTTTAGTGTATTTCGTCTTTTAGTGTATTTCGTCTCTTAGTGTATTTCGTCTCAAAGTGTATTTCGTCTTTTAGTGTATTTCGTCTCTTAGTGTATTTCGTTTTTTAGTGTATTTCATCTTTTAGTATATTTCATCTCTTAGTGTATTTCGTCTTTTAGTGTATTTCGTCTTTTAATGTCCCGACACATCAACGTTGACTCAATAACTAAAAATGTTGACCTAAACTCGACACTTACGTTTTTCTATATTTTATCATAAGTTTGATAATAAAAGTATATTTTCGCCGCTTTTATAAAGTTTATGAAATTTCGACATGACCTTTCTAATGACAAGAGTTTCACACACAAAAGTGTGTTGGTGTGTGTGTGGTCACGGCAAGGAGACAAGCCACAAGGGGGACCAAAATGATCTACAAATCACATTTCACCTAGTACTAGTCCATTCCATTTTTCAAGCAACCATGTCTAAGCAAATGATACAAATTTGAATCCTATGCATATGCATATATGCATGTCCGGTTATGTATAGGCCAAAGGGGGGACTAAAAATATTTTTCCCACTTTCTAGGATCACTAGTGCTCTTTTGTGAATTAATTTCCAAGGTATAGCATGCACATGCATATGTATGCATATGTATAGATTAAAAAACGCGTATCACGTAAACAACGAATCGGGTAACGGCATCACGAAAAATTACAAAATTTTAAATATTGCTTTAAAACGTAAAAACGTGGCTATTGCCAAAATACTACAACATTTGGTGTCCCAGTTCGCTCCCGGAGATGATTCTCAGATAATAACGAAACAACTTTCCGGTTAAACGGTAAAGCTAAACGAAACATTTAAAAATTTAAATTATTACACGGAGACGGCTAACTTACTAAAAGGAAATTCTTGGGTTGTCATAGTTGTGCCTAAGTTTTTCAAGTTGATTAATGAGTAGGGGATTTGAATAGTGAGAAGAAATACGTGTCAAGAGCTCCAAGATCCAATTTCAAAAGAGTTAATCTACCACCAAAAGAGAGAGCTATAGCTTTCCAAGAGGTTAACCGTTTTTGAAATTTGTCAATGATAGGCTTCCAACTATTGCACTTGTTAAATTAGCGCCAATGGGGAGACCAAGGTATTAGCAAGGTAAATATGAGGGTTGAAGATTAAGTATGGAATCAAGGGTATTGGTTTCAGATTAGTTAACACATGGAGAGAGAAAAACAACACAACTTAATATAAGGTTTCTCTTTCCAAAGAATTTAAATGAAATGGGTCCATAATCAGCAGCGTATGATTTAAGGAGAACTGGGCAGTGGTCAGACACTTCTCGAGGCAGAATGGTTATTTGAGCATTCGGCCATTGATATGTGTGAAAACACATATCTGTTTTATATCAAAATCAACCCTAGAACAATGATAAATGTGCAAATTATGCTTATATATTGTTTTTTGTCATTTGTGCATTGTAGGTACGGATTTTACAAATATCACAAGAAAAGACCAAAAACGGGACAAAAACGAACACAAGACGGACTGAGTACGTAAAAGCCGAATCCAGACAGCAAAAGTCAACAAAGTCAACCATTGGTCAACTCATAAAAAGACAAAACCAAAGAAAATACCAAAATACCCTTCCATGTTAAACCATTAACAAAATAAATCCTTAAAACCCTAACACCGTTAGTCTTTTATCACTTAAGGACTAACGGTCGTTAGTCCTTTGTTAATGAACCAACAAAATAAACCATTAACCCTTTTAAAACCAAACCCGGCCTAAAATTCCCTCCAAGCCCAAAACTACTATTCATCCATCTTCCCCACACCATCTCCCCTGCACCCTCATCCGTACTATATCCTCTCTTTCACATCTCATGATCCGACGGTAGAGATTAAAAGGAAGAAGGAAGTTAATCAAAGGGACGACTGAGATAAAGCTTGGGATATACTCTTGATTCCTCTCACGCAAGTAACACACTCAAGGGACGCTCCTCTCATCTCTCGGCTATAAATAGAAGCCTCTCATCAACAGAGAAATGGATCGAGGAGTAGTGTAATTTTAGCTTTAGCTTATTTACTGTTTTAATCATCTTATTGTAATCAACTTATGTAATCTTCTTTTCAATGTAATGTAATCTCTTTTATATTAATGAAATTCATTTTTAAAAGTTTAATTCGTGTTCTAAATTTCAACTATTTTTGTTACTGTTTCAACTAAATAAGCTCTTAATAAGCTCAATTTTCTTAATAAGCTAATCTCTTACTCATTTAAGCTTAACAAGCTTAACTGAGCTTTTGGACTGTTAAACTCACTCTCAAATTTCCAAAGCTTTTGATTAATGGATGATAAGCCAAACATGGATGGGCTTATGGACTTACTGGCTTATTCCTAATAAGCCAGAGCTTGTAGAATAAGCACATTTGAGCATTCCAGTCCTTGTTTAAGCAAAGGACAAATGTACTCTTACTCTTTTTAATTTTCTACTTAATTACTATTTTACTGCTTATTTGCTTAATTCTGCTTATTTTTAGCTTGTGATTGTTAGAAATAGCTTATCTGTGCTTATTATACTTAGTTGATGGTTATTTAGTTAAATTTTAGCTTAAAACTCATTTTTAGTTGTTTTTCTTCATAAACTGTTAAAAAAAAAAACAGCATAGCTTATTTCATTGCTTATTAGTACTTAATTTCTGTTGATCACTGCTTATTTGTCTTGAATATGTTTAGTTATCAATCTGTTTTTGCTTTATATAGCTTATTAGGTTCTGATTTAGTTTTTAAGTTGCAATTCAAAAATTAAAGGGGTGTTTGGCATTAGACTGTTTTTAGCTTAAAATAAGCTCAAATAAGCTCAAATTTAGTAGTTAGTTTAGTTTCACCATATAATAGCTTAATTAAGTCTTAGTTTTTCATTTCTCAGCTTAAATCATTGAATGCAACTTATTTTCTCTTTTTAACAGTGTTTTAAAAAAAAGTAGTTAAACTGTAACAGCCCTTTTCAAGTAGCTTTTTCTAGGGCTTAATAAGCTTCAAAATGATTTTATTAAGCTGTTATAAGTAGTATCATAGGTCTAGTTTTAGGTTTAGCAAAGTTTTTTAGCTTAAGGTTCAGTTTTGAGGTTTAAAATTAAGCTTAAAGTAGCTTGTGTAGGGGCTGCACTGACTCAGCATAGCTGAGTCAGTCTCATTAGCTTATTAAGAAACAAGCTCTTTTGCTCCCAGCTTTTTCTGTTTTAGCTTTAAGTGTTTGTTTTAGTTTTTTTTTAAGTTTTAAGATTGATTATTAGCTTAACTCCTAGCTAACAGTTAGTTTTTTAAGTTTTTCTTTAAAATTAAGTTGCTGTCAAATTAAGCTGTTTCCAGCTTATTCTTTAAGTTTTAGAAAAAAGTGCTTTTGTTAAAGTTGATAAGCTCAAGCTTATCAACAACTTTGTTCTTTAAGTTTTCAAAAAAAAAAAGGGAACTAGGGAAGCCCGGGTGAGCAAGGCTCGAACCCGGGACCTCTACCCAGTTCAACCCTTTTAACACACACTCTACCACTGCGCCCTTGGGTCTTATTCGTTATACATTTACACCATTTATTCTTTATACACATTTAGCCCCAATAAGCCTAATAAGCTGTTATAGCTTATTTCGTGGCTTATTCTATAAGCTGTGATATCAAGCTTATTTTTCTTAGGATCTAATTAGTTCAAGCTATTTTCTGTAATTTTTCTAGAATTTTTATAGTTCGTTTAGTATTTTTAAACATTTATTTTCATTAAAAACTTTAAAAAATCATAAAAAATAGAAAAATAATCAAAAAAATATAAATCTTTTTTAGAAAAAATTATTTTATCATAAAGTTAATAGGAAAATTAGTTTTACTTTCGTAGGTTCTAATTTGCAAAATTTTGTTTTTTAAAGAACGAGATTCGTACCCGTTCTTGTTTTCGTGTTTTAACGCTCATTTCAACTCCGTTTTTGTTCTAGTTTTCTTTAAGCTTACTTTTTAGTCAAATATAGTCCATTTTAAAAGGAAACTTTTAAATTGGGTTTATTTTTAGAAATTTAGGATTTTTGACCTCCGTTTAGGGGTCCCGTTTTGCGTTTTTAGTTTAAATTTAGTTTCCTGTTATTAGTTTTCGTGCTTAGTTATTGTAATTTGTTTATTTTAATTTTTAAAAGTAGATAATCAAATCAATCTTTGTCTTCAATTCAATTCATTGTCCGAACATCAAACGTGGTTTCAATTTCACAAGTCGTTGAGGGATAACGACCCGGGAATCATACTTCCCGGCTTATATACGTATTATATTATATATATTTGTGAAGATTTTCCTTTTTACCTTTGTCCTCAAGGGTAGTTTGGTAATTTTCCATTATATATTATATTTTATAATTACGTATATATAGATTCTAGCGAATCAATTTTTAGCGTCGCTGCCGGAGATTTGTGATTAATATTCTCTTGTTTGAAGTTTGTTGATCGTGATTTGAAGACCCTTTCATTTTTGAAAGTTTTGTTAAAAAAAAATTATAAAATATAAAAGTAAAAAATATTTTTCTTTTCTTTTAGTATAATTATCATATAAAAAAAATAAAAAAAATGAAAAAATTGTCCATAAAAAAAATAAAATAAATAAAGTTGATAAAAGAACACCAACAAATAATCCTTTCAATTGAGGTATTATCCATTAGTAAGTTCCCAACTCGAATCAAAGATTTAAAAAACTTACCATTTGTGTCATTTACGAAATACGGCTCACCTTAAAAAGTAAAATTTTTAAGAGCTACCGTGAAGTAAATTTGATTATTCGGTTTAAGTTGTCTATCTCGTTATCCGTTAAAATAGTTTGTTAAAAAAAAATTAAAAAATTAAAAAATTAAAAAAAAAATAGTTTAAATTTTCTTTTTCTACTTTGTGCATGCGCACACGTTCTCAAACCCGCAACCGTAACCATCAACAACAAGCCCAACCGGCTGTTGTAGAACCATTTCGTTTAGAAGAACTTGTTGATAATCTTCCCCTAGTTCCGATGGCTGATAACCGGACTATGGCACAATTGCTCCAAGCACCCACCGAGGGGTACGAGGATGCAATTGTAATTCCCGAAATCAATGCTAACTTTGAGTTAAAGCATGGTTTGATCAATCTTGTTCAAAATAAACAGTTTTTCTGACATGACAAAGAGGATCCACATGCTCATATCCGTTATTTCAATAAGATCACTTCAACAATGAGATTCCCGGATATCCCGAGCACGTCAATTAAGCTTATGCTTTTTCCGTTTTCTCTTGAAGGTTCAACCCAGATTTGGCTAGAAAAAGAACCTCCTCGATCAATTTTGACATGGGTTGATCTTGTTTCAAAATTCATTAATAAATTCTTTCCTCCTTCAAAAACGACAAATCTTCATAACGAAATCACGAGATTTCAACAAAGATTTGACGAATCGTTTTACGAGGCTTGGGATCGATTTAATGACCTTCTTCTAGCATGCCCACATCACGGATTTTTAGAATTACATCAATTAGATACGTTTTACAATGCTTTGAATGCTAATGATCAAGATTCATTGAATTCTGCTGCGGGTGGAAATTTTTTGGATAAGATGCCTCGTTAATGCTTGAGAATTATCAAGAGTAAATCCAAGGTTCATAATTCCCGAAACAAAGCAGTCGTTGCTAAAGTGAGTTCGAATTCATCTACCCCCGGAATTTCACCAGATGTTGCTGCTCTTACAACCGAAGTTTCTGAACTTAAGAATATGATGAAGACAATGCTTATCGACAAACAAAAAGCCCAAGCTCCCGCACCCGTAAAAGCGGTCGAGCAGAGTTATGTAACTTATGGAGGTGCTCATTCTTATAGAAATTGTCCAGCCACCGATGGCAACGTTTATCGAGACAACATTCAAAAGTATGTTTCACAAGCTGCTGCAGCAAATTTTAATCAAGGAAATACCAATTCTAGACCTCCGATGGTTTCAAACCAAATCCGACCTCCTGGTTTTCCTCCGATTCAAAACAATCAAAACCGTTTCAATCAGAATCAAGGAAATAATTTCAACCAAAATCGAGGAACCAATTTCAATCAAAACCGTGGAAATAACTTCTATCAAGGACAAGTGTATCAACCTCCGACTAGTCAACCACCAGTTTACCAACCTTATCAAGCTCCTGCTCAGCAAATGCAAGGTGTTTCAAAGACCGATTTTGAGAATTATGTCAAGGCTAATGATGCTGTATTGAGAAATATGGAAAATCAAGGCCAAGGTTAACAAAACCAGATGACAAATTTAACGGATATGCTTTCTAAGTTCGTAAATTCCAATACTACTTCGTCTTCGAATTCAGGTTCTCTTCCAAGTAACACCGTTACTAACCCGAAGGAAGACTTAAAGGGTATTACTATCAGAAGTGGTACTGCTTTCAAAGGATCTACGATTCCTACTTCTTCTCCTAAAGTAGTAGAACGTAGAACCGAGGTGACAAAGGACACTATTTTTCCTACTAATAACGGAATTACCGAAGACGTCCAACCTCCGGTTGTCCCAGTTGAAAACCAAAATCCAGTTTCTGAACTAGTTGATGCTCCCGTTAGTTCGCCGATGCCTAACCCAAAACCATCAATTCCTTATCCTTCAAGGCGAAATGATGAGAAGCACCGTAAAAATGCTAACGAACAAAAAGAAAAATTCTACGAAATATTTAAAGATATGAGTTTCGAAATTAGCTTCGTGGATGCTTAGACTCTAATGCCCAAGTTTGCTTCAACTATTAAAGCCTTAATTAGAAATAAAGAAAAGCTTAGTGAGATGGCTAGAACCCCTTTGAACGAACATTGCTCGGCGGTCATACTTAACAAGTTACCCGAAAAACTTGGTGACCCCGACAGATTCCTTATTCCATGTAAATTTCCCAGAATGGATGAGTGCTTAGCCTTGGCCGATCTTGGCGCAAGCATAAATCTCATGCCATTTTCCGTGTGGAAAAAGCTTAACCTTCCAAACCTGACTCCAACGTGCATGACACTAGAACTAGCGGACCGTTCGATCTCAAGACCAATTGGTATTTCTAAAGATGTCAACGTTAAAGTTGGTGTATTCCAGTTTCCAACCGATTTCGTGGTTGTAGATTTTGAACCAGACCCTCGAGTACCTCTAATTCTCGAGAGGTGTTTTCTTAAGACCAGTCGTGCTTTGATAGACGTGTACGAAGGTGAATTAACCCTTCGAGTAGGAAATGAGGCCATTACTTATAATCTTGATCAAACTTCGAGATACTAAGTTAATTATAATGATATGACGGCGAATCGAATCGACGTTGTTGAATTAGCTTGAATATTCTCAGGAAGTTCTAGGATTTTCAGACGTAATCGCCAGTGGCAATCCCACTCCCTATTATGATCTGATAGTTTCAAATTCTTCTCTGACTCTTACTCCTTTCGGGGATAGTGATTTTCTACTTCTAGAGGATGCTGATGCCTTTCTTGCTCTAGCCGACGATCCAACTTCACCGGAAGTTGATGAATCTTATTATGACCCAGAAGGGGACATTCTTATTCTCGAAGCACTCCTTAACAGTGATCCTTCACCACCTCCGAACCAAGGAAATTATTTACCAGAAATAAAAAAGAAACTTAAAATTTGTGTAGCCAAAATTGCCAAATCTTCAATTGATGAACCTCCTGAGGTTGAAGTTAGGACTTACCGCCTCATCTTGAATATGCATTTTTGGAAGACAACAACAAGTTGCCAGTCATATTTTCTAAAGATTTGAGTGTCACTGCTCTCATAAAGGTTCTTAAGTCCCGAAAGCAAGGAATTGCCTGGAAACTTTCCAACATTAAGGGTATCAACCCGGAATTTTGTTCTCATAAAATTCTAATGGAAGAGGACTACGAACCAGCGGTCTAACATCAGATAAGGGTTAATCCAAAGATCCATGATGTCATTAAGAAAGAGGTTGAAAAACTTCTTGACGCTGGATTGATCTACCCAATCTCTGATAGTCCTTAGGTGAGCCCAGTGCACTGTATGTCAAAGAAAGGAGGGATGACCGTAGTGACCAATGATGAAAATGAGTTAGTACCAACTAGACTTGTAACGGGATGAAGAGTTTGTATTGATTATCGTAAGTTGAACGAAGCTACCTGGAAACGCCACTTCCCTTTCTGCCGTTTATGCGATCAAATGCTTGAAGAGACTCGCTGGAAATGAATCACTATCTGTTGCATTGGATGGTTTCTCGGGATATTTTTTCAAATACCATTCGATCGAAAGATCAGGTGGAAAGACCCATTCACCTGACCATACAGAACGTTTGCTTAATGCCGCATGCCTTTGGTTTATGCAATGACAGGCCGTTCCAGGGGGGTTGTTGGCCTTATTCCATGTTATGATTGAAATGAGAATATGGCCAAGCTTTTCATCGATGACTTTTACAGTTTTTGGAAGGAAATTCTTTTTCTACGTGCCTTTCCAATTTAGAAAAGATGCTTAAACGGTGTGAAGACACTAATTTGGCTCTAAATTGGGAAAAAAGCCATTTTATGGTGAAAGAAGGCATCGTACTTGGACATAAAATTTCAAAGAAAGGAATCGAAGTCGACAAAGCCAAAATAGACGTCATTGCTAAATTACCTCACCCAACTACCGTCAAGGGTATTAGGAGTTTTCTCGGACATGCAGGTTTTTACCGTAGATTTATCAAGGACTTTTCAAAGATTTCTCGACCCATGACACATCTCCTTGAGAAAAACACTCCTTTTATTTTCTCCGAGGAATGCATTCAAGCTTTTCAGACCTTAAAGAAGAAATTAACCGAAGCTCCAATTCTGATTGCCCCCGACTGGGACCAGCCCTTTGAGCTTATGTGTGATGCGAGCGACTATGCCATAGGTGCAGTTCTGGGGCAACGAATTGAGAAACACTTTAGGCCTATACATTATGCAAGCAAGACAATGACCGAGGCGGAATCAAACTACACCACAATAGAAAAGGAAATGTTGGTTGTGCTGTACGCTTTTGAAAAATTCCGGTCATACCTCATCATGAATAAAAGCATAGTGTATACGGACCATTCCGCCCTTAAGTACCTATTTGCCAAAAAAGATGCCAAAGCAAGATTGCTAAGGTGGGTTCTCCTCCTTCAGGAATTCGATTTCAACGTCGTTGACACGAAAGGAGCTGAAAACCTTGCGGCAGATCATTTATCTAGACTTGAGAATCCTCATAAGGATGTGTTAGAAAACAAGAACATTAATGAACATTTTCCTTTAGAAACTCTTGGAGTTATTTCTAGTAAAAGTACCCCATGGTTTGCTGACTATGCAAATTTCTATGCGGGGAATTTTATCATCAAAGGAATGTCAACTCAACAAAAGAGGAAGTTTTTTAAGGATGTCAAACATTATTTCTGGGACGATCCCTATCTTTTTTTAACTTGTGCAGATCAAATCATTCGACGGTGTGTGCATGAGCAAGAAGCTATTGATATTCTCAAAGCTTGTCATGAAGGACCCACCTGGGGGCCATCATAGTGCCAATCTCACCGCTCAGAAAGTATTTGATGCCAGTTTCTATTGGCCCACAATCTACAAAGATGCCCATGAGTTAGTCAAAAACTGTGACTCATGCCAGCGTCAAGGAAAAATTTCACAACGTGATGAGATGCCACAATATTCCATCCAAGTGTGTGAAATCTTTGATGTTTGGGGCATAGACTTTATGGGACCATTTCCATTTTCAAGAGGAAATAAATACATCCTCGTAGCTGTTGATTATCTTTCAAAATGGGTTGAAGTCAAAGCGCTCCCCACAAATGATGCTAGAGTTGTAGTTAAGTTTTTGAAATCTATGTTTGCCCGATTTGGAACACCAAGAGCTATTATAAGCGATCATGGGACCCATTTCTGTAATGACAAATTTGCTAAAGTAATGTCTAAGTATGGGGTCACTCATCGTCTAGCTACCGCTTATCACCCTCAAACGAGTGGTCAAGTGGAGGTGTCAAATCACGGTTTGAAACGTATTCTAGAAAGGACGGTTGGAGAAAACCGTGCCTCATGGTCAAACAAATTAGACGATGCTTTGTAGGCATTTCGTACTGCTTTCAAGACACCAATTGGTTGTACGCCTTACAAGCTTGTTTATGGAAAATCTTGCCATTTATCAATCGAGTTGGAGCATAAAGCATATTGGGCTTTGAAACATGCTAACTTCGATCTTAAAACCGCGGGTGATCATCAGAAGCTTCAACTGAATGAACTTAATGAGCTTCGTGATCAATCTTAAGAGAATTCTTCGATTTATAAAGAGAGGACGAAGAAGCTTCACGACTCAAAGATCAAAAACCGCATTTTTAATGTTGGTGATCGAGTTTTGCTCTTCAACTCTCGTCTAAATATATTCTTAGGAAAGCTTAAAACTCGTTGGTCATGATCTTTCACCATCACCAAAGTTTTTCCATACGGAACCATTGAGTTATCTCAACCTGATGGTCCAAACTTTAAGGTGAATGGTCATCGTGTGAAGCATTACTTCGGAGGGGACTTACCAACCATGGTTGTCCCAGATCTCTAAACTTTCCCTAAGGACGAATGAATTCAGGGATCGAGTCAAGCTATGTGACTCGGTTACCAAAAACAAAGCGTTTCGTGGGAGGCACCCCATGCTTTTCCATTTTCTATTTTTCTTTCTAGCTTCAAATGTGTTGTGAGGAGGCTTGTACTCTTCCATTCTTTGTGTTTTTTGTTTGTACTTGTGATTGTTTGCAGGATTAACCAAACTTTTCTGAAGACTCTCGTGTTCGGTATTTTGTCCAAGTCCACTCGAGCTTCCTAGCCTTTGCTTGCCATTAGTTTGGGGAAATCCGATACCCTAAAGATTATTATCGACTAACATTTATCTTATAGCACACTTAATAAATGGCTAAAGATTTTTATGATACTTTCTTCATGTTGAGTTATACATTCGACCTTTTTGAGTTCTAGTATGGGGTTTTTAAGTCTTAGGCTAGGAAACATTGAGGACAATGTTTGATTTTAGTATGGGGTAGTATATCTTCGATATGATCTTGCCTACTTTTACCCGTTGTTCTCACGTACCCCGTTTTCCCACCAAAAATTTTCAAAAATATGAAAAATTTTAAAAAATTTCAAAAATAAAATAAGTGTTTTTGTCACAATTTTGACTTTCTTGCTGGGTAGAATAAGAGTAAATTTTGACCCGATCGAGCGTATTGAGCTCTAGCTTGTTCCTTAACCTTTTAGGCTAAGCGTTCGCTAATTTGCAAAGAACGAAAAATGATAGAGTTAAGTATGAGTAGGATGCTAAACAAGGATTATTTGGAAATCTTAAGAGCTCATGTATGTAACTTGTTGCTTTTTCTCCCATAAGCTCTTAACCGGATTAATATACGTGCTGTTTTTGGAGATTAAACTTAAATCAACAATTTTTATGTAATATATAGCAAAAAATTTAGTCTTAGTTCAAATTTATACTTGAATTTTTCAAAAAGAAGTCTATATATATAAAAAAAATATGAGAAAAATATATATGATGATAAAGAAAATAATAAAAATATAATAATAAGAACTGTGGGTTGATAAAAGTTTACTGCCTCTTGCCGGCTCATAACCGATGTTGCAGCCTTCTAAAAGGTTGAGGGTTACAATTGCATAAATATCTAATTAATTAAGTGTGAATTAATAAATAGATTTCTTTTTGTTAATTTCAAATATGCTTTTGCACTTTGACTATTCTATTTTATAAGTTATGAATATCCGGGAAACCTAAGAGTTTTTGAAACCTAAGGTCCGTGAGTCCCGATAATAGTCTTTGTGGGGTGTCAAAAGCCTGGTCACTTAGCCGCAAGGTTGGGATGTGCCGAGACGAAAGTCGCTACATGGGATGATCTCGCCTTTAAACTCATTATTCTAAGGTAGAATGTAAAGCATATTATGTTGCAAAAAGTTGATGCATGGTTGAAATTCAAGATAGCACAATCACTTAAGATATAAAAAATGTCGGGAGTAAAAAGTTCACAAGTTGCAAATATGAGTAGTGTTAGCATTCTTACTGATATTTAGCTGTGGTTTTGTTTTAAGCTTGGTTTGGATAAGTGAAAAGTCAGGGACGATGAATTTATCCTATTTGGGGCATTCTCGGATCGAAATGCATCTTGTTCTATGATCCCTAACAGTTATGGAAATAACGAAAGTCAAAATAGTCTCAGTTATATTATAAAAAAAAATCTTTTAAAAAAAGTTTTAGAAAAATAGGAAGATAGGGTGTTTTTAAACTTGTGATTTTTTAATTTCCACCACGAAAAACTTTGCTACTTTTCAAAGGATTAGTTTGGGGAGATTTTGAGGTATTTGGTTTTTGAGCATAAAATATTGCGTGAGGACACAGTAATTGTTTAGTTTGGGGAATTTTGATATGTGTGAAAACACATATCTGTTTTATATCAAATTCAACCCTAGAACAATGATAAATGTGCAAATTATGCTTGTATATTATTTTTTTGTCATTTGTGCATTGTAGGTACGGATATTACAAATATCACAAGAAAAGACCAAAAACCGGACAAAAACGAACACAAGATGGACTCAGTACGCAAAATACGAATCCAGACAGCAAAAGTCAACAAAGTCAACCATTGGTCAATTCATAAAAAGGCAAAACCAAAGAAAATACCAAAATACCCTTCCATGTTAAACCATTAACAAAATAAATCCTTAAAACCCTAACACCGTTAGTCTTATATCACTTAAGGACTAACGGTCGTTAGTCCTTTGTTAATGAACCAACAAAATAAACCATTAACCCTTTTAAAACCAAACCTGGCCTAAAATTCTCGCCAAGCCCAAAACTACTATTCATCCATCTTCCCCACACCATCTCCTTTGCACCCTCGTCCGTACTATATCTTTCCCCATCTACTCACCTGTCAACATCACCTAGCCACGCTGGCGATCCTCTCTTTCACACCTCATGATCCAACGGTAGAGATTAAAAGGAAGAAGGAAGTTAATCAAAGGGACGGCTGAGATAAAGCTTGGGATATACTCTTGACTCCTCTCACGCAAGTAACACACTCAAGGGACGCTCCTCTCATCTCTCGGCTATAAATAGAAGCCTCTCATCAACAGAGAAATGGATCGAGGAGTAGTGTAATTTTAGCTTTAGCTTATTTACTGTTTTAATCAGCTTATTGTAATCAACTTATGTAATCTTCTTTTCAATGTAATGTAATCTCTTTTATATTAATGAAATTCAGTTTTAAAAGTTTAATTCGTGTTCTAAATTTCAACTATTTTTATTACTGTTTCAACTAAATAAGCTCTTAATAAGCTCAATTTTCTTAATAAGCTAATCTCTTACTCAGTTAAGCTCAACAAGCTTAACTGAGCTTTTGGACTGTTAAACTCACTCTCAAATTTCCAAAGCTTTTGATTAATGTATGATAAGCCAAACATGGATGGGCTTATGGACTTACTGGCTTATTCCTAATAAGCCAGAGCTTGTAGAATAAGCTCATTTGAGCATTCCAGTCCTTGTTTAAGCAAAGGACAAAGATATTCTTACTCTTTTTATTTTTCTGCTCAATTACTATTTTACTGCTTATTTGCTTAATTCTGCTTATTTTTAGCTTGTGATTGTTAGAAATAGCTTATCTATGCTTATTATACTTAGTTGACGCTTATTTAGTTAAATTTTAGCTTAAAACTTATTTTTAGTTGTTTTTCTTCATAAACTGTTAAAAACCAACAAAAAAATAGGATAGCTTATTTCATTGCTTATTAGTACTTAATTTATGTTGATCACTACTTATTTGTCTTAAATATGTTTAGTTATTCATCTGTTTTTGCTTTTTATAGCTTATTAGGTTCTGATTTAGTTTTTAAGTTGCAATTCAAAAATTAAAGGGGAGTTTGGCATTAGACTGTTTTTAGCTTAAAATAAGCTCAAATAAACTCAAATTTAGTAGTTAGTTTAGTTTCAGCCTATAATAGCTTAATTAAGTCTTAGTTTTTCATTTCTCAGCTTAAATCATTGAATGCAACTTATTTTCTCTTTTTATCAATGTTTTAAAAAAAAGTAGTTAAACTGTAGCAGCCCTTTTCAAGTAGCTTTTTCTAGGGCTTAATAAGCTTCAAAATGATTTTAATAAGCTGTTATAAGTAGTATCCTAGGTCTAGTTTTAGGTTTAGCAAAGTTTTTTAGCTTAAGGTTCAGTTTTGAGGTTTAAAATTAAGCTTAAAGTAGCTTGTGTAGGGGCTGCACTGACTCAGCATAGCTGAGTCAGTCTCATTAGCTTATTGAGAAATAAGCTCTTTTGCTCTCAGCTTTTTCTGTTTTAGCTTTAAGTGTTTGTTTTAGTTTAGTTTAGTTTTTTTTTAAGTTTTATGATTGCTTATTAGCTTAAGTCCTAGCCAACAGTTAGTTTTTTAAAGTTTTTCTTTAAAATTAAGTTGCTGTCAAATTAAGCTGTTTCCATCTTATTCTTTAAGTTTTAGAAAAAAGTGCTTTTGTTAAAGTTGATAAGCTCAAGATTATCAACAACTTTGTTCTTTAAGTTTTCAAAAAAAAGGGGGAACTAGGGAAGCCCGGGACCTCTACCTAGTTCAACCCTTTTAACACACACTCTACCACTGCGCCCTTGGGTCTTATTCGTTATACATTTACACCATTTATTCTTTATACACATTTAGCCCCAATAAGCCTAATAAGCTGTTATAGCTTATTTCGTGGCTTATTCTATAAGCTGTGATATCAAGCTTATTTTTCTTAGGATCTAATTAGTTCAAGCTATTTTCTGTAATTTTTCTAGAATTTTTATAGTTCGTTTAGTATTTTTAAACATTTATTTTCATTAAAAACTTTAAAAAATCATAAAAAATAGAAAAATAATCAAAAAAATATAAATCTTTTTTAGAAAATTTTCTTTTATCGTAAAGTTTATAGGAAAATTAGTTTTGCTTTCGTAGGGTCTAATTTGCAAAATTTCGATTTTTAAAGAACGGGATCCGTTCCTGTTCTCGTTTTTCGTGTTTTAACGCTCATTTCAACTCTATTTTTGTTCTAGTTTTCTTTAAACTTACTTTTTAGTCAAATAGAGTTCATTTAAAAAGAAAAAAAACTCAGCATGATTTAAGTCTTAAGTCTGTTTTCAAAGTGCTTTTTCATTAAGCTAATTTGTTTCAAAATCATTTTCAGAAGCATTTTTAGGAAGCTATTTAGTTATAGAATAAGCTTGCATAAGCTATTTCCCCACAAGGATCCAAGAGCTTATCTAAAAATAAGCTCAAAGATCCCTGTAGGGACTGTTTGGTTTTAAGTTTTCTATAGATGCTTATCTGTGAATTTCAGCTTATGGATTGTTACTTTGTGCTTATTTTTGTGCATTTTAGCTTATTAGGTTAAGAAGAGTAGATAAGCTCAGTGTAAGCTTTTCCCAAGAGCTTGTCTAGCTTTTAGTAGTTTAATTGAGCTTTAAGTAAAAGCTTAGAAGTACTAACACTAAGTTAGTACTGTTTGAGCTTATTTGGAGATTTCAGGCTTATTAGTTATTCTCTAGTAGCTTATTAGGTTAACTTTAGTCTGAGATGTGCTTTTTGTTCTTAGGTTTCAGCTTGTGAAGTTCTAAAAATTCTTTAAAAAGCCAAAAAAGTAGTTAAGTAGTTTCTGTCATTTCTTTAAGCAATTTACAGCTTATTTAGTGCTTTTCGTAAAAAGTTTCTTTTATTAAAAATGCTTATTTTCAGCTTTTCTAAAACTTTGCTTTTATAAGTTTTTTTTTAAAAAAAAGGGGAAGGTGGAAATCGGGGGTGAGCAAGACTCGAACCCCCGACCTCAACACCCTCAACCCTTTTATAACACACACCATACACCTCCACTACCAACGCGCCCTGGGGACTTTTTCATTAAACCTTTGCAAAATTTAATACTTATACACGTTTTAGCCCATTTTTGCCTATAAGCTGTTTTAGCTTATTACACACTTATCGATAAGCTGTGTAATCCAAGCTTAGTTACTTAGGTTCTAATTAGTTCAAGCTATTTTCTCTGTATTTTTTCTAGAATTTTTATAATTAGTTTTAGTATTATTTAAACATTTATTTGTATTAAAAACTTTAGAAAAATCAAAAAAAATAGTAAAAACAATAAAAAAAATCTTTTTAGAAAATTTTATTTTATCCATAAAGTTTCTTTCCTAGAAAATTAGTTTTGCCTTCGTAGGGTTTAATTATGCAAATTTTCGATTTTAAAGATCGTGATTCGTTCCCTTCTCAATTTTTGTGTTTTAATAAAATAAATAAAGCTCATTTCACTCCAGTTTTTGGCAGTTTTCTTTAAACATACTTTTTAGTCAATTAGAGTCTATTTAAAAAGAAATTTTAAAATCTAGGTTTAATTGAGAAATTTTAGGGTTTTTTTGACTGCCGTTTAGTTGTTCCCTGTATTTGCGATTTTAAGTTACAGTTTGATATCCCCCGTTATTTTGTTTCCGTGCTTAATTTGTTTTCTATTCGCTTATGTTAAATTGTAAAAGTAGATTAATCAAATAAATCATTTGTCCCCAATTCAAAAATGTGTCCAAACATCAAACGTGGTTTTCAAATTTCCACAAATCGTTGGAATAACTGACCCAGAATCGATACTACTTCCCGGTTAAAATACGTATATATTATATATACTTGTGAAAGATTTTCCTTTTTTTTAACCTTTGTCCTCAAGGTTAATTTTTCCATCATATTATATATTATTATATCGTGTGTTCTTCACACTAGCAATCATTGAACAGCTGTCCCATCCAAGGAGAAAGACCCAGGGAGTATTTTATAATTCCTTGAGCCAAGTGGCCAATTACAACATTGCGATAATGCATTGCAAAGATCTAAGAGCTAGCATAAGCTAAAATGCAATACACGAAGTACAAGAAACTTGGTTTAAGGAGAACCAAAGGCTACTACTAGAATGAGTTGGAACTTGCAGGATAGATAGTATCCAATAACCAGAGGAATAGATAAAAAAATGTACTAATTAAAAGTAATAAATTCATTCATCAATATAATTTTCGTCAACCTAGATATGCCCGAGATTCAAGAGTTCCTATTATTTTAGGAAGACCATTTTTGGCAACCGCTCGAGCAATGATTGACGTATTCAACAAGAAATAACACTAAGAGTGTGGGGATGAGGAAGTAGTCTTTACGTATAACCAATCAATTAAAAGACTAACCATTGAAGACGATGAATGTTATGGGATTGATGACTTGGACGAGACGATCAACGAAGAAGCTCAGGAATTGCTGGCAAATGAAGAGCATGACTCGTTTATTTATAATCAAGCGGGACTATGCGAAAAAATCAAATGATCAATCAAACCCTAGGTACTGCCGAATCTACTCATAGCGTGAAAAGAATGGGATTGATTTAAAAAAACTCGTTACGCATATCAACTTTGTCAATACCCGTATCCAGTTACACCAGGTGAACATACAAATGGCGATGATAAAAAAAGAGCGAAAACCTTTATTCAGCCAGTGCTAACGAGATCGATGAGAAGAAACATGAACTGAAGAATTTGCCTCAACACTTAGAATACGCATATCTTTATGGAGACAAATCCTTTCCTATCATTATCTCATCTGAATTATCCAAAACAGAGAAAATTTCACTCCTACAGCTATTGGAAAGATGAAAAGGATCAATTGCTTGGAAAATGCTAGATATTAAGGGAATCAGTCTGTTGTACTGTACACACAAGATTCTGATAGAAGATGACTACAAACCGGTCATCCAACCCCGAAGGCGTCTAAATCCGAAAGTCCAAGACGTTATGAAAAACAAAATTGTGAAACTACTTGATTCCAGGCTAATTTATCCAATTTCAGACAGTTCATGGGTTAGCCCTATTCACGTTGTCACACCCCGCCAAGGCGGAAACGCGAGGCGTAACGAGAATGGATATCATCACAACACATGGTGTCTATATAGAGAATACCTATAATCACTTTCAAATGCATATGAAAGGATAGTTGTACTTACATGTTCTTTGAAGTATGTAACGGCTCTTTCAGCACACATTTTCAAACTGGCACCATTTAGTGTCGGGATATCAAAACTATAACGCCGCTCATGAATTTTGTCACACCCCGCCAAGGTGGAAACGTGAGGCGTAAACAAGAATGGATATCATCACAACACATGGTGTCTATATAGAGAATACTAAAATGAAAACTAAAGTAAAGCAAAGACACAAAGTGTCATAACAATACCCAAAACCTAATGGTGTCTTTATTAATGAGAAAGAGGTCTCGTCAATAAATGACATGCAAAACATAATCCAAACAATTCATGCCATAAAATAACCACAACGGGACGGAACGTGCCCACGATCCACAATCATACCAAATTCATATGTGTGCTACATGGCCTCATATTAGCTCACGCAGTCTTATCACCGCCAAACCTCATTTTGCATATTGGGATCCACAATACCAAACATATCATATCATAACGCAACGGGACAGAACGTGCCCACGATCCAATACACATAACCACAGCAAGCTTAAAAACATTTTAACACGACAACAAGCATCATTCTCACCCTAAAATAACATGAGAAAAAGGGGCTATGAAACTCACCTTTGCTTAGCTTTCCAAAAGATTCCAACAAAAAGCTTCACAAACAACTAGCACAAATCTAAACAACAAAATAACTCGTGTTACACGCTACTAAGCCAAAAGCTTAATGCACATGTAACAATCATATGATGGATGTCTAAGGTGTTCTATTAACCCCATGGGTCACCCCGACACCATACCCAACTTTAACCACTTCATTAACAAGTTTCACTAGTTAGTCACAATTTATTCAAAACTGCAAACTTTTAACGTGACTTAACATACTCAAAACCTCTACTTACTGACCTCCATAATTCATACCAAAAATCATCTATGTTCATTTATGAGTATATTAACTACCTCATGATTCCCAAGATCCATTTACATGCACAAGTACTCCTAAGAAAATCAAACTTCAAAACAGTCCCAATTCGGATCTGTTTGCACACTAAAAAGTTTGGACCTAAAAACCATACTTAGACTCCAAATCAGAAGCTTTCCTTTGGGGGATTTCTAATAGACACATAGAACTAAACTCCTATAGAAGGGATAATCTAAATTCGAATTTTAAGTGTGGGTTTTATACCTCGTAATCTGACCTAAATCTGACCCGTATTCACTGCTTTGACAACTTTTCTTACAACCAACGTTTGACTGATTTCCCGACCTAAAAAACCTTCAAGGATGGATGTTCTGGAAACTAGACTCTCTGAGCTACAACATAGGCACCAGAAACTTGACAAAAGCTATTACCATCATTGAGATAACAACCGAACAACACTGCCTTAAATTCTGCCCTAATCTAAATCATGTTTTAACGCGATCTAAACCCTAACGAATACACCCATATGATCTTAAATAAACCCTAATCATTATAACATGTTTATTATATCATTAATTACAGATGTAATGAAACCCTAATTATCCATCATAATAATTATTATATGTTTTTAATGATGATTAACTCAAAAGATTATAATTTATACCTTAAATCTTCGAATCTTGAACACAAAAATCACCAAACTTGAAAAAAAATATTTTTCTTCTTCCTCCTTTGATAAAATTCGGCTGGGACAATTAAAAACAACGGAGAGAATGGTTTTTTGTATTTATAAGGTTTACAAAAAAGTTTATGATAGATATCTTTTACCAATTTTAATTAGAGTAATATTTGTTTTTTTTTCTTTTATCCTAAAAACCAGCCGATTGGCCTTATTTATATATTTTTTTATTTTTTTATTTATCTATTAATTACTTAATTATTAACATTACCTTAAGTTTTTATAAAAACCTTAGCTTGCTTGCGCATACCTTTTCTGCTTAAACGCAATTTACTAGACTTTTAAAAATAAATAACTTTTTTTATTTTTATTAACCATAATTTTCCAAAAATAGAAATTTTATTTCTTTTATATTCTAACTACTAGAACTTAATCTTATCCTAATATTACTAACACAAAAATACATATACGTATAATTACTTACACAATTAACGTGAAACCGCTTTAATCACCAAAATCATTTCCTTGTCACTAATAGTGAACGAAATGAACTCGACAAAATCCAACACAAATCCAATCCCAATGAGACGATCACGCTCAATGGATTGATTATCAAATTTCTCACCGTAACCACATAAATCGCATATAAACACATATAATCACATAACTCATTCATTGCGACATATATATAAGTCAACACTAATAGTTTGACTAACCTGCTCAAGTCATGGTTGTCACAATATGCCCTTCGTGATAAGACAATCATTGCACTAAATAAACAAACCTGTGTTTTATCGGATTATTCATGGTTGATATGTTTTCCTTACATTAGTTCTCGACCACTTCACTATCGTTGTTTGTCTCTTGAGTGTGTTTATTGCTTTACCTTTTCATCAAAAACCTTAGATTAATTACACAAAACCGTGCCAGTTCTCTCAGGCTGAAACCACCCCTTTTGCATTAGTTTTAGGTTTAAAACTTAGATAACTCAAATACTAATATGAATTAGGAAATAATTGTCTCTCACGTCTTAAAGTGATCGACACCCTACTTACCACGAAACTCCATCTGACCGGGTACACTGCCCGTTAAAGTGTTGTTTTTAGGTATAGTCAAATAAATAGTAAAACTTGATACATAAATAACACCTACACAATGACACATCAGCCTCGTGATTCATCTCTCCCAAGAGTTCACATACTTGGAAGTGATGGGGGCAGTATGACACTATAAGAATTGACAGTTTTATGTACAACTTTGTCCAAGAAAGTAGAAAGCTTGGAGGCAGATTTGAAGCAAACTAAGCAAGTATATGGTGCTGCTTATACCAAGCTTATCATGAAGGTAAAAAAGTTAGAGAAGACTGTCAAGACAAGCCATTCCAGGAGGAGAGCCAAAATTGTTGTTTCAGATGATGAAGAGGATTCAGAGGATTCTTCCAAACATTGGAGGATGATAGAAGAAATTGATCAAGATGCAGGAATTACTTTGGTTACTCGTATACAGGGAGAAGATCAACCTAAAGATCAGTTGGGAGTTCTTAGTGCAGCTAAAGATCTTGCAGATGCAGCTAAAATAAATGTTCACACTTATATTAGAAGAAGAAGGGCAATTATTATTGGTACTGCTGGTGGAATTAGTACTGCTGGTGCATCAATGCCAGTTAGTACTGGTACTAGTGGTGGAATTAGTATTGTTGGTGCATCAATGCCAGTTAGTATTGCTGGTATGGTTCAAGAGGTTAACATCAGTATTCCTTCACCAGTTGTAGTCAAAGATAAAGGTAAAGTAAAATAAGAATCTGAGGATGAACAGACTAAGATAACTAAATTACAGCAAGAACAAGAGAGGCTTGGTCATGAAGCAGCAGTGAGACTACAAGAGGAATTGGATGAAGACGAAAGAAAAAGGATGGCCAGAGCTCATGAAGAAGCTCAATCTTTTACTAAGGAAGAATGGGAAAAATTTTGAGCAAGAGTTGAAGCTGATGAAGAGCTATCTAAGAGACCACAAGCAGAGGAAAGGAACAAGTACAGTGAAGTTGATCAAGCAAAGATGCTTGTAGATCTTATTAATCAGAAAAATAAATATTTTGCTGCATAGAAAGCTGAAGCAAAGAGGAACAAGCCCATGACACAAGCTCAACAAAGGAATTATATGATTAATTACATCAAGCACATGGGAAATCATACACTGCAGCAATTGAAAAGATATTCTTTTGATGAGCTCAACGAATTATTTGAAACTACAATAAAGAATGTCAACACTTTTGTACCCATGGAGATTGAAGATAAAGGAAGAGCATCAGAGTTAGCAACTAGAAGTTCACAAGCAATAATTATTGATTCTGTAGAAGTTAGCAGTTCTAAAAGGGCTGCAGAAGCAGAACTTGATCATGAAGGGTCTAAGAGGCAAAATACTAATGAAGCTTCAGGATCAGATCAAGAACAACTAGAAGAAGAGGAAAAAGAATTGTCACAAGAGGATTTACAACAAATGATGATGGTAGTTCCAGTGGAAGAAGTTTATGTTGAAGCCTTACAGGTCAAATATCCAATTATTGACTAGGAAGTTTACACTGAAGAATCTAGAAAATATTGGAAGATCACCAGGGTTGGTAATCATATAGAAGCATATCAATTCTTTGAGGATATGTTGAATATCTTTGACATGGATGACTTGGTGATGCTATGGAATTTGGTTAAAGAAAGATTCAGTTCAACAGAACCTACTGATGACAAAGAAAGAACATTATAGGTTGAATTGAAGAGGTTGTTTGAACCTAATACTGATGATACACTATGGAAACTTCAAAGATATATTCATGATCCATTGAAATGGAGATTATATGATACATGTGGGGTTCATCATGTGTCTACAGAGAGAGGAATAGATATTTTTATGTTGGTAGAGAAAGAATATCCATTGTCAAAATGTAGTTTCTAACTTAGATGTAGGTTAACAGGTTGTTAGTAAACAACATTATCAAGATGGCAAATGACTTCTAAGGAAAATTTTCATAACAAGCAAACAGACCAATACAATAAATGTTTGTAAGCATCCTCCTCACACAGATGGTTTAATTCAGAGGAACTTGTAAGTTAGAAGGTAAATCAACAAGTATATGGGAGGATGTTTGGTAATTAAACTCCATACACTTAGTACTAAGGCCAAACCAAAGACTTAAGTATCATGAGCTCAAGAATACAACAGCCAGTAACTAACTAGTTAGTACTATAGTGCTAGAAGAAATAAGTACTTTGAGCCAAACTAACTAACATAACTGAAGGAGTTTTAAGACTGCAGCATGAAAGAGATAAAGACGTGCTAGAAGAGATAAAGACATGTGATAATGATTTGAATTAGTTATATTTTGTGTATATCTGTGATATTGATTAGAAAGAACGTTAAGATAAATAAATTAGAAGATATGGTACTTTAACTTTGAAAAGGACTCCTTGGTGTATAAAAGGAGATCCAAGGTTATGATGTTAGGAAATTATATAGAGTTGCATGTACAATAGTAATAGCTTCAAGGTTGTAAACCCTAGTACTGCAAAGAGTACTCGTATTATTCATAATAATAATATTAGAACTTTTTAGTTATATCATTGTTCTTAAAGTTTACTGCTTCATTAATATTCTTCTAAGTATTAAAGAGTAGATTCTGCATACTCTTTAGTATTCACAAAGTTTCTACCATAGTTGTTTTGGATTTATCCAAAGTAACTTAATCTTTACAAGCTAAAGAATAGATCTTAGATTGGGATCAACACCTTTGATTGACACACCTGAAAATGAAACTCGATAACGTCAACAATAATGTTGGTGAGCTCGTAGGTTTGACCTTAAACCTAAAAGTTGTGCCAATATCTCAAAAACAGTGGACAATAGTGCAATATGATAGTGAATATATTAGAATCACCTATGACTTAGCATCCGACTTAGCATCCTCGCTAATCACAGCAATAGATAGACAAATATATAGAAATCATCTATGACTTAGCATCCGACTTTAGCATCCTCGTCTACATCATAGATAAATACGACAAAGCATACCCGCTAGTCGATAACCATGCCCTAGCATCCCCGCTAGTCAGGTAGCAAATATGTCACTTACGCACCTAAAGGGCCTACCAGCTAGAGCACTATATTAGGGCAGGACCATAAAAGACATGGCAAATCATTTCCAATCACCCTTGTCGTGCCAAACACAGTACACGCAAGTAAAAATCAACCCTTGCACACCAACCACAGTACATGCAAGTAAAGTTATATCACATATATTCACATAGCAATCATAAGCACATAATTGTCCTAAAAACAAAACCACGTTTCGCACAGTTCAAATTTCAAAACAGTTCAAAACACATTTAAGTATCATTTTCCCCTAACAGAAAAACAATAGAAAAATGGGGCTACCAGAACTCACTTCAATAGCATATAATACAAACTGCACAAATTGCATAAATAATCTCAACGCAAGCGCACAGCAGTACCCGACCACGACCTAATCATTTACGACACTATATTAATATTTGTACAAAGTTGTCTTATTTTACAAGTATTCGTCTTTACTCACACCAAGATTCTCAATTCCGTTACAAAAACCTCTTTCCTTATCACAAAACCTTTACTCTTTATCTCAAAACCGTTATCTTTTACGAAAACCGTTATCTCATAACAAAACCGTTAACTTTTACAAGAACCGTTGTCTCATAACAAAATCGTTATCTTTTACCAAACCCGTTAACCTCATAACAAAAACCGTTATTCATTTACAAAACCATTTATCATATAAACAAACCGTTATCATTACCAAAAAAAACCGTTATCTCATAACAAAACCATTATCTTTTACCAAAACCGTTATCTCATAACAAAACCGTTATCTCATAACAAAACCGTTATCTTTTACCAAGACTATTATCGCATAACAAAACCGTTATCTTTTACCAAAACCGTTATCTCATATTATGGTTGTGTGGTAAATTACTCAAAACGACTCAAAACACTTAGGCTAAGTGTAACATCAACATCATTTATCCAAAACATCGATCACCGTTGAAACGGGACAAACGATCAAACAATCCAAGAAAATCTGACGAGAAATAAGTGGGAGTTCGAAGATCGAAAATAAATGGATAAACATCTCCGCGACCTTAAAGTATACATATACTTAAATATATTTATAATCATAAAATAATAATATTTTATTATTTTCGTCTCTTTATCGACTAAAACGGTAATTATAAAACCTTGTCATTTTAACATAATCCACGCTTGAAATATAAAAATCTCGACACTTAAAGTTTATTAAAAATCACGCTTCGTCCTCTAACCGAATCGACACAAAATAAGTTTCACAATTATTTTCTAAATGATGGTATTTTTACAAAAATTATGGCATGACCTGTTTCGTTTAAACAACATTTCCTAAGATTTTAACATCTCAATTCTTAACCTTTTCCCCATATTCTCAAGCCCCAAATACTTTTCCTAATTTCTCACCAAATTTAGGAATTCCAATATCCTCAGCTTTTCCCATACAATCCACAGTCTTCATTTTAGGAATCCAATATCCTATTCTTATCGACTAACGTTTATCTTTGATCATACTTAATAAACGGCTTTAGATTTACGTAGAGACCATTCTTAAAACATTGAGGACAATGTTTAGTTCTAGTATGGGGGGATCTTTCGAATTGATTGTACTTGCAGCCGTTGTTTTCACGTAATCTCGTTTTTACCACCAAAATACCAAAAAAAAGAAAAAAATTGAAAATTTACAAAAATAAAATACATGTTTTAATCGCACTATCGACTTTCCTGCTGGGTAGAATAAGAATAAATTTTGACTCGATCGAGCGTGTTGAGCTCTAGCTTGTTACTTAACTTTTAGACTAAGCATTCGCGGATCTTTGCGAAGAACGAAAAATTATAAAGTTAAGTATGAGTTAGATGCTAAACAAGGATTATTTGGAAATCTTACAAGCTCATAAGTATAATTTGTGGTTTTTCTCTCCTATAAGCTTCTAACCGGACTAATAATACGTGTTATTTTTGAAAATTAAACTTAAATCAACAATTTTTGAAATGTAGTCAATAACATTTTTGGTCCTTGAGATCAAATATATACTAAAAAAAAAAAAAGAAAAAACTATCTTAAAAGATTTTTTTTTTCTAATATTCGTGAAAAAAGAACTATAAAAAAATAAAAAAATGATGATGAATAAGGTAATAATATAAGTTGTTGGCTGATAAAAGTTTACTGCCTCTTACCGGCTCACAACTGATGTGGCAATCCTCAAAAGAAGGCCCATAGTAAGAATAATCCGAGACAGATAAAAGTTTGCTGTGTGCATCTTGCCGCCGTCTCAAACCGATGTTGCAATGCCTCCAAAGGTCAGGATTCCAATTGCATCATGTGATTTATAAATAATGTTAAGTTGGAATAAATGGATTTTAATAAACATAAGGAAAAATCTATTTTTTTTAATTTATAAAAATCTCTTTTTCTTAAATTTAAATATACTTTTGAACTAAGACTATTTTGTTTTAAATTATGATTTTATGTATATACGGGAAACCTAAGAGTTTTTGAAACGAAGGTCCGTGAGTCTCGATACTAGTCTCTGTGGGGTGTCAACTGGTCACTTAGCCTTCATGGGATGATCTCGCCTTCAAACTCATTATTCTCGGGTGGAACATGAAGCATATAAATTTTGCAAAAAGTTGATCCATGGTTGAAATTCGAAATGGCACATTCACCTAATATATAATAATTGTCGGGAGTGAAAAGTTCACAAGTTACAAGTATGAGTAGTGCTAGCATCTTAACTTATATTTAACGGTGATTTCGTTTTAAGCTTGGTTTGGGACAAGTGAAAAGTCGGGGACGATGAATTTATCCTTTTGGGCATTTTAGGATTAAAATGCGTCTTGTTCTATGACCCTAAAGGTTATGAAAATAACGGAAGTCATACATGTTAGTTGCTTAAAAAGAAAAGTATAAAAAAATGAGAAAAAGGGAAAATACAAAAATATGTGTGGTAATAAGTGTAGATTTATAAAATTGGTCAAAACGGGGCTTTTCAAAGCTATTGATTCTTTAATTCCCCTTGATGAACACTTAGATACTTTTCGAGGTAATTAGTCGAGGGGGATTGAGATTCTTGGTTTTCCAAAGTGTTTACTTATGGCATTACGTGAGAACACGGCAATATCTTAGTATGGGGGATTTTGGTATGTGATTAAATACACATACCTTTTACCTAATAAAACGAGCCTAAATGACCAAAAACGGACATAAAATGCCAAAAATATGCTTGTTTTGTGTTATTTACTGTGCAGGTATCGGATATTCACAAAAGACATTTAATTCAGCCAGAACGGGGGGGGGGGTGGGTGGGACAAAAACCAAGCGCGTGAATTGAATAGAGCGTAAAAGTCAAAGTCATCAGTCAAAATAAAGGTCAAAGTAAAGTTCAAAAGTCAACCCAAAAGTCAAAGCCGAAACCGAAAAACCGAAGATGATACTTAATTGGGCAAAACCCGCACCCATCTAATAGGCAAGGTCAGGTCAGCCCATTATGATATTTATACTAAGGCTTAATAAGCCTTAAACCATCTAAACTCATTCTATATTTATCCGGCCCAAGTTCATAAGCCCAAACCCACTTAACCAATAAACCCATTAACTCATTACACCGTAGGTCCTTAAGTTTTACAACGTTAGTCCTTAAGGACTAACAATGTTAGTCCCTCAACCTAACACCATTACCATGTCCCCCTAACCCCGTTAACCTTTAACCCTGTTATCTCCTATATTAAAATTCCTGCCCTACTATTCATCTGTCTCTTTCCCATCTCGTCCCCTGCTCCAACAAACAAACCTATCACTATCACCTTCAACCCCACACCATAAACCAATAAATCTACCATGGCAATCCTAAATCACCCTATTTGTTTAAGGTTGAAGATAAAAATTGAAGTGTTGAGATCACTTGACTTGGAGAACACACAAAATGGAGGGCTAAGATTGGTTTTTGACTTACTCACATAACAAAAACACCTCAGTTAAACCCTCACAGAAGTAGCACACTTCAAAGGACTCAAGACCTAATTTTCTTCTATAAATAGGACTCATTGTAGCCTTGAAAGGCATGTAGTTTTTAGTTTTAATTTTCAGCTTATATTAGTTTAATTTAGCTTATTGTACTTGTTTTTTAAACCTTGTACTGTTTTTAAGTTTAATGAAATTTATGTGTTTATGAAAATTCTGTTTTTAAGTTATTACAATTTATGTTTTAAAAACGTTTGTTAAGCTTCCATAAGCTCTTTTTATCTTGTACTTCAGCTGTTTACTTAAACTATTCAAGCTTTTCCATAGCTTGAAGAGTTTAAGCCTTTTTACCAAAAAAATCACTCAAAAAGCTAAAGGGGATGATAAGCCAAACCTGGATGGGCTTATGGGTTTCTACTAGCTTGTTTTAAACAAGCTAGAGCTTGTAGACAAAGATCTTCTTGAGCTTATTAGCCCTTGTTTAGAGCAAAGGGCAATGTACTCTCTCTTTTTCATTTATTAGCTTAAAAACTGCTTATTGCTTATTTATTGCTTATTTCCTGTTTAGATTTGCTTAGTTATGCTAATTGTGTCTCATGATTGCTTACTAGTTGTAGTTTTCAGTTTATATGTCCTTGTTCATGTTTTTCATTAAAAACTGCCTAATTTAGCCTTAATACTACTTAATCTGTTAGCTTATTTATAAGTGCTTATTCATGTGTTCTTAATGCTTATTAGTGCTTAATATAGCTTGTTGGATATCTGTTTTTCATAATCTTAGCTTAAATCAGTTTAAACTAGCTTTAAAATAGATTTTGAAATGTTAAAGGAGTGTTTGGGTTAAGGTTAAAAATGGGTCAAATTTAGTGTAAAGTTGTTTTGGGTCATTAACCTGAACTTTTCAATCTCTTTTAAGTTTAAATCTCAAGTTTTATGTTCAATCTATTCATGTTTTGAACCTGTGGGGATCTTGCTTGAATATTCAGCTTAT
>BQNB010039272.1:0-42272 GCA_026074375.1 Tanacetum coccineum | reverse complement strand
TCAAACTTACAAACTGGTCACTTTCGGATCTGATTGCACACTAAAAAGTTTCGACTTCAAAACCCAGCTTCAACTTAATTTTAGCCTTAGCCCTTTTAGGGTTTCTTAATAGACATATGAAAGTTACTTTGTGTCAAAGGTATTAATTTAAAACACTTCTTAAGTAGGGTTTTCACCTCACTTAACTTGACTCAAAATTCCTCTGAAAACACAGTTTTGACAACGAATCTTGTAACCATTGTTTAATTGACTTCCCGACCTCAAAAACTGTTGAGGCTGGATTTTGTGAAAAGAAGATTCAAAATGCTACAGTTTTAAAAAAGAATCATGTCATTTTCATTCTTCATCATGGAGAAAAACGTCAATCAATCTAGGTTTTATATATTCTGCTCATCAATATAACATCAATCCATGCAAACCCTAACCTAAAATTGCATGGATTCCTCCCTAATTCAAATCTAATTAACATATTAACATTAATTACATAATAAATCTGTATTTTTATTAAACCTAAATCCATCATAATTAAACTATAAAAATTAAGAGATTTAAAGAGGTTTAATGTATTTACCTTTGATTACAAGCACCTAAACAAACACTCTTGATTGATCTTGGACCTAGCTCTTGAAAATGATCTTCCTAGGGTTTTTGGGGTGATGGATCTCACGGCACACAACAACAAGGGGAGAAAAAAATGAAGTCTAGGTTTTATATATTCTAACCTAATCCTAATTCAACTAAAATTTGGTAAATATTAAAACTTTTTTTTCTCTCTCTTTGTGTCGTCCAAAACCAACCGACCCCCTTAGTTTATAATTTTTTACAAAAGTCTAAGCTAATTTGACTATATCTTTTTGCTTAAACGCCACCAACTAACCTTTCTAAGACGTTTAAATGAATACACATAAACACTATATAGAAAATATGTATTTTAATTATTCATTTTCCCAAATGTAATTGTTACTCACTATAAAAATATTTTTTCGAATCCTATTTTACTAAATAATCTCGAACCGAAATTAACGATCCATGCTACGTTAATTCCACCAACGCCAAAATAACGAAACACATTAAAATTCCAAAATCTCCATCATAACCTAAATGAAATGATAAAATCACTCATTTCTACCATATCACAATTATCATATCTCACTTATCACATCACATATAGCATATAATTATCTTACGCACATAATTCAAATCACATAAAAACTAGCCAGATTAACTCTAACGGTTAAACTAACCTGGATTGATCATAGTTGTCACACCATATATAGTAAAAAACTATTTCAAGTTTAAGTGGCATGAAAAGATTTATCATTTTAAAAAGGTTTATAAATTAATCCATTGCATGAGTTGATAATTTTATAAACCTATTGAAAGCATTATCTATAATGAGAATAAGTTTATATGAAAAAGTTTGTAAATTAATGACATTTTATGAGGTGACAAATTTATAAACTTTTTAATAGGTTTATTATAGTGGATGCTCAAGAACTATGTGTTGGGAATTATACATTCTTAACTTAGTACCGTTAGTGATAATATTTAGTACCGATAGTTATAGTTAGTACTGACAGTACAAAGTGTTAAGTACTGATCAGATAGTTAGTACCGTTAGTAGAAAATAGTTAGTACCGTTTAAGAGATATGTATGAGATATCGTAGGAAAGGATATGTATTATCTTTTATGCATTTTGTAAGTCTGTTAGGGTTTATCCTTGGTCTATAAAAGGAACCCTACGGCATTAGAGAGAAATATACAAGAACAACTCATCTCATACAATCATATCTCATAGTTAGTAATCTGTAATCACTTTAACAGATTAATAGAAATCAAAGTTTAGTTTTTCATTGTTCTTCTTAGTACTATTGTGTAGATTCCGCATATACAATTAGTATTCATAGTCAGTGTTTTCTCTATAGCCAATCTGTATTTGTACAAGTTGGTTATCACCCTTAGCAGGCTGTAAAGATCTGTTCAGTTTGGGACTCACAAGTGGTATCAGAGCCTGTGAGAAACTCTGAGTAAGAAGAACAGAAACCAGTTATAAATCTCTACCTTACAAAACTAATCATGTCTGGTTCACAAGATGAAATTCCACCACCACCACCACCACCATCATCACAAACACCAACACAACAAACTCCTCATACTGTTTCAACCATTAAACTTCCTATTCTCAAGAAGGGAGAATATGATATATGGGCCATGAAAATGGAACATAATTTAGCCCATACAGACTATCCTATCTGGGAAGTTATACAAAATGGAAATGGACCTGTATCAATCACCACAGATACACAAGGTCAAATCAAGGTTTTGCCTCCAAGGACTGCAGAAGAAATCTTAGCCAGAGAAAGAGAAAGAAAAACTAGGACCATTTTGCTCATGGCTTTACCAGAAGATCATCTTGCTAAATTTCATAAAATGACTGATGCAAAAGAGATGTGGGATGCCATCAAATCTAGATTTAGTGGAAATGACAAATCAAAGAAGATGCAGAAGTATATCTTAAAGCAACAGTTTGAAGGAATCTTTGTATCAAACTCAGAAGGACTGCATAAAAGGTATGACAGATTCCAAAGTCTTCTGAG
Organism: Tanacetum coccineum; assembly: GCA_026074375.1. NCBI lineage: Eukaryota > Viridiplantae > Streptophyta > Magnoliopsida > Asterales > Asteraceae > Tanacetum > Tanacetum coccineum. Next base: position 39,674 of record BQNB010039272.1, on the reverse strand, counting down.
TCAATTAGAGGTTCATGGGGCAGGTGTATCTACTGAGGATGCAAATCAGAAATTCCTTAGATCTCTACCTTCTGCCTGGTCTCAAGTTTCCTTAATCATGAGGACCAAGCCAGGAGTGGACAGTCTCAGCTTTGATGATCTGTATAATAATCTAAGAGTCTTTGAGAATGATGTAAAAGGCTCTACTGCATCATCCTCTAGCACGCAAAATGTGGCATTTGTCTCTGAGAACACCAGCAGTACTAATGATGTTAGTACCGCTTATAGTGTTTCTAATACTTCTGGTCAAAACTCACAGTATGAACAAACTTCATCATACTCCTTACTTGCAAATCAATCCAGTTGCCCTCAATTGGATCATGAGGACTTGGAACAGCTTGATGAATTTGACTTAGAAGAAATGGACTTGAAATGGCAGGTGGCCATGATTTCGATGAGAATGAAAAAGTTCTACAAAAAGACTGGTAGAAAGCTACAATTTGATGCAAAGGAACCAGTTGGTTTTGATAAAACCAAAGTCGAGTGCTACAATTGCCACAAGACAGGCCATTTTGCTAGAGAGTGTAGAACCAAGGGAAATCAAGATAGTAGGAGGAGAGATGCTTGGAACTCTGGCAATAAGGATGGGAGAAGATCTGGTAAGCAGGAAGACTCTAAAGCATTGGTGACCATTGATGGAGAAGGTGTAGATTGGACCAGTCACTCAGAAGAAGAAGAAGATTATGCTTTGATGGCTTGCAACAGCTCAGGCTCAGACACAGAGGTAACTTCCTGTTCAAATGAGTGTAAAGAGTCTTATGCTAAACTTAAAAAACTATATGATGCACAGAGAGAACAACTTAGTGATGCAAGCATAGAAATAAAGGCATATACTCAAGGTCTAAAGAAAGTTGAAGCACAATTAGTTGCTCATCAACAAGGTCAACTTTGGTATGAAGAAAAGATAAGGTTTATGAAAATAGACTTAGATGATAAAACTGATGTCCTAACTCCATAAGAAAAATACTTGGCAGTAAGCTGAAAACGAAAAAGAAGATTTAAAAGCTAAGTAGAAAACTGGCACAACTCTTCTTAAAAATCTTTTGTAAAACTGCTAAATACCCAAAGAGTGGCTAATTGATAAAAAATTGGGCTTGGGTTATGGGTTCACAGATATGATGGCATTTTGAGTTATGAAAATGAAGTATTACAAAGTGTATTTATGAATAAGGAAAGTGAGTTAGTAAATCAACCTTTGTATGATAGGTTTGTTACAGCAGAAGGAATGCATGCTGTACCCCCACCCATGACAGGGAATTACATGCCATCTGGACTTGATGTAGAAATAGATTACTCTTAATTTACATATGGGCTCTAAATTGTCTCAACCTAGTGAATCTAAAACCCAAACCAGTGACTTTGATACCTGTGAATCAGATAGTAGTGAACCAACTGTCAATGAACCAAAGTTGTATAGTAACTTAGGTTTGGTGATGCTCCTATCATCTGTAGGAGTATGCATCAGATAGTGAAGATGAACATGTGTCTCTACCAACAGAAGAACAGGAAACACCTAGTTTTGCTAACCAACAAGTAAAAACTCCTAGGGAAACTGTTAAGAATCAATTCACAAATAGTAAAAATCCTAAAGTTGACAAGAAAGGGTTGGGATATGGGTTTGTTACAAAAGCATGTTTTGTATGTGGAAGTCTTAGTCATCTTATCAGAGATTGTGATTTCCCCCCCCCCCCCCCCTCCACCCCCCTCCCTTTTTCAATGAAAAGAGGATGGCTAAACAAGCTGAGTTAAACAATAGGTTGAGAAAAAAGTCTAGTTAAAGGGAGATTAGACCAATTTGGAACAATGTGCAAAAAGTGAATCATCAAAACCAATTTGTTCCTACAGCAGTACTAACTAGAACTGGCAAAATTCCAGTTAGTACTGCTAGAGCTAGCGGTACTAACAATGTTAGTACTGCTAGGCATAATTTTAACAAACAGGCAGTACCAACTAATGTTGCTATGAAAGTTAATACTGTTAAGCCTCTTGTGAATAGAGTTAGACCAAAAATTGTTTTTCATAAAACTCATTCACCATTTTCAAGGCCTTTTAATAACACAACAACACTTAGAACAAATTTTTCATATCAAAAGGTTAATACTGCTGAGGTAAATGCAGTTAGTGCTGTTGGGGGAAGAAGGGAAACTGTTGTTAAGCCCTCAGCAGGTTGTAATTAGAGACCAAAAAGACATTACTGGCTAAAATTCTCCAAATTTAAATTGGGGGATCAATGACTATGAGATGTGTACTTTCAAAGATCTCCACTTAGGCAGACTCAAGCCCAAACGGATTGGGTTCCCTAAAGAGAATCTAATCTCTTTTATTCAATGGGCAGGACTTATCATATAGAGATTTACAGAACAATGGAATTGTGATAGTGGATGTTCAGGCACATGAATGGAAACACGGCCTACCTTGATGAATATCAAGACTTTTAATGGTGGCCTGTTGCTTTTGGAGGATGTAATGTAATAACTGGAAAGGGAATAATAAAAAAGAAAGTTAGATTTTGAGATGTTGCTTTATGAAGAACTTCAGCTTTATTTTTTTCTCGTGTCAACATAATATGTGACAAGAAGAAACAAAGTTCTTTTCACTGGAATCTGAATATCCTTGTTTTGTCTCCTGAATTTTTAAGTTACCTGATTAATTAGAATCCTAGACAAAATAATATGTTCAGTTTCAATTTTAGAGAACTTGTTTCCTTTAGGAGGTTTAGCGTGTTTAATTGCAAAAAGCCACAATTGACGAAATCTAACAAATTGGCATAGGAGGGATTGGGTCATGTTAACTTTAAATCTTAATCCAAACTTTGTAAAAGGGAAACCTTGTAAGGGTTTACCTTCAAAAGATGTTTCAAATGACCCCACTCTGTTTGATTGTCTGAAAGGAAAGTAACAAGGCCTCTTGTAAGGCAAAATCAGTGAGCTCTATTAGTCACTCCTTTACAGCTTCTTCATATGATTTGTTTGGACCTACAATTTGTAGGAGCTTAAAACATAAGACTTATTGCCTGGATATCACTGATGATTTTAGCAGTTTAGTTGGGGGTTTTCTTAAGAAACTAAGGATGAAACTAGTGGAATCCTTATAGAACTTTATTAGACAATTCGAGAACCAAATTTAAATCAAAAAGAGTTAAAACTATTAGATGTGATAAGGTACAGAATTTAACGAACAGGGATGTATTGAATTTGTGGGTCAAAAGGATCAGTGGAATAAGTAATGCCAGAACTCCACAACAAAATGGAGTTGCTGAAAGAAAGAACAGGACCCTTATTGAGGCTGCTAGGACTATGCTAGCAGATTCATTTTTACCTAACACTTTTTGGGCTGAAGCAGTTAGTACTACTTGTTATGTTCTTAATAGGGTATTAGTGACCAAGCCTCATAATAAGACACCTTATGAACTTGTAACTGGTAAAATACCAATCATAAGCTACATAAGACTTAGTTGGGTATTCTCTACAAAGCAAGGCCTTTAGGGTATACAATTTAGAAACCAAGAGAGTTAAAGAAAACCTGCACATAACCTTTTTAGAAAATAAACCCAATGTTGTAGGGAAAGGACCAACTTGGCTGTTTGATCTTGATTATTTAAATGATTCAATGAATTTATTCAATCGTGTGACAGATCAGAGGGAATCAAAGCTACATAACATGCAGGTCCACAAGAAGCTAATCACAATGCAGGTACAAAAGATATTATTGATGCAGGGGATTCTAAAAATGAAGCTGAATCTGCTCAGGACTACTTTGTACTGCCAATATGGTCTTCTTATTCTTTAACAGTCAAGAGGTCAACAGCAAATGATACAGGTGAAGCACCTAACAAACATCCTGATTTAAAGACAGATGAGAAGCCAGTAGATAAGGAGGATCAAGTCTTTTTAGATGAACTTGAAAGACTTAAGAGGCAAGAACAGGTTGCTAATGATGCAGTTGAAGCTCTCAGGAAGGAGTTTGCCCAAGAAACTGAGGATTTGCTTCTACAAGCATAAGCTGCTAAAGCTAGCAGTACTAACATAGTTAATACTACTAGCACATCCGTTAGCACTGCTAGTCCTTATGGTGGACTATCCTTTACTAATCTAACTAATCCTGATCAAGATGATTCAGAAATACCTCCACTTGAGGAAATTTATGCCAATCCTACTGATGGTATTTTTATAAATTCATCTTATGATGATGAGGGTGCAGTGGCTGACTTCACAAATTTAGAACCTGTTATAAATGTCAGTCCTATTCCCACATCAAGGATTAACTCTATTCATCCTTCAACTTAAATTCTTGGAGATCTACAATCAGCAGTTCAAACAAGAAGCAGTGTCAAAAGCTCTGGAGCTATGCTTTGTAGTTATACTCAAATCAAAGGAGAAATAATATAAGGACTTCAGCATTGTTTATTGCTTTTTTCTTGTCTCATTAAAATGAACTAAGATGATTTCTGAGCTCTTGAAGATGAAAGTTGGGTTGTGTTATGCATGATGAAATGCTATATTCAACGATCAGAACGTTTGGATATTGTAGATTTGCCTTATGGGAAGAAGGTAATTGGAACAAAATAGGTTTACAGAAACAAGAAGGATGAGAGAGGAGTTGTGGTTAGGAATAAGGCAAGGTTAGTTACTTAGGGGGACTAGGCAAGAGGGAATGGTTGTTTTGATGAGGTTTTTTGTCTGTGCCAGGATTGAAGCCATTAGGATCTTTTTAGCCTTTACCTCTTACATGAGATTCATAGTCTATCAAATGGATGTGAAAAGTGCCTTCCTGTATGGAAAAATTGATGAGGAGGTATATGTGTCTCAACCTCCAGGATTTGTAGATCCTAAGTATCCTAAGAAGGTCTCCAAAGTCGTGAAAGCTCTATATGGTTTACACCAAGCTCCTAGAGCCTGGTATGCTACTTTATCTACTTTCTTGTTGAAGAATGGATATAGAAAAGGAACTATTGACAAGACTCTTTTCATTATATAAGGACAACTGATATCATTCTAGTACAAGTTTATGTGGATGATATCATATTTGGTTCTACAAAGAAATCTTGGTGTGATGAATTTGAGGCATTAATGAAGAGTAGATTTCAGATGAGTTCTATGGGAGAGCTCACCTTCTTTCTTGGATTACAAGTCAAATAGAAAGAAGATGGTATCTTTATAAGTCAGGATAAGTATGTTGCAGAAATCCTGAAGAAGTTTGATTTTGTTAGTGTTAAGACTGCTAGTACACCAATTGAGACCCAGAAGCCTTTAGTCAAGGATGAGAAAGCCAGTAATGTGGATGTACATCGATTTATAGATCCATGATTGGTTCTTTAATGTACTTGACTGCTTCTAGGCCTGATATTATGTTTGCAGTTTGTGCTTGTTCTAGGTTTCAGGTCAATCCAAAGACTTCCCATCTAAGTGTTGTTAAGAGAATCTTTAGGTATCTAAAGGGCAAACCCAAACTGGGCCTTTGGTATCCTAGAGTGTCCTCATTTGACCTGGAAGCCTACTCAGATAGTGACTATGCTGGAGCAAATCTTTGAAGGAAAATCCACACAGGGGATGTCCAATTTCTTGGCAGGAGGAACTTATTCTGCTGGCATTCATAAAGCAGACAATTGTGGCGGGGGTACTTCTAATACAAAGGCAGAAGATGTTGTTGCTGTAAATTGCTGTGGGCAAGTTCTATGGATTCAAAATCAAATGTTAGACTATGGGTTCAATTTCATGAACACAAAGATCTACATTGATAATGAAAGCACAATATGCATTATAAAGAATCCAGTATATCATTCCAAAACAAAGCATATTGCAATTAGGCACCACTTCATAAGGGATGCATATAAGAAGAAACTTATTCAGGTGTTGAAAATACACACTGATGACAATGTAGCTGATCTTCTAACCAAGGCATTTGATGTTAGCAGGTTTCAGTTCTTGTTGTTACTATTGGGATGATCAACCCATAAGCTGCATTAGTTAAGGGGAGGCACTATGATTTGTTGTACAGTTTGTATGAAGTGTTCCATGTGCAGAAGCATTTTAACCATCAGTGACGACGTTCATGGAGTTAGTTGGGTTTTTTAAGATTCATTGGGAAGAGATAAAGACAGTATTGAAGCATTGTTGTTGCCAAACTTGTTCATTCTTGCTTTGACAATAGTTAGTATCGACAGTGCAAAGTTAGTGCCGCTGAGCAAAGATAGTACCACTATAGAGACGTTGAAGAAAATACCGCCAAGGGTATAAAGTGTAAATTGAAATGGTTTCTTTGATTTTAGGTTTGCTAAACCTATATAAACCTATCTCAATTGCACAGTTCACTCACATAATCTCTCTTAAATACTTTCTTTCATTCAAGCCTTAATCTCTCACTTACCGAAGATCTCCAAATCATGACATCCCGTAATAAAATTTAATTCCCGTTTCAAAAAAAAGCCATGTACTGCAAGTTTGCAAGCTTACCATTAAATTTCAACAAGAAGTTATCTTACGATCGTCAATGCATTATTTTTATCATGGAACGTTTAAATTTCACGCGAATATCACCATTATTACTCTGTGTCTAAAAGGACATTTTTGAACGAGTAGCGATAAGAACCAAATTTAGTTCACTTTATGAAACCGCCCACGTACAAACTAATAACCATAACAACTATAAATGGATTCAACAAAGATAAAAGAACTCATAACTATATACAAATGCAAATGGCAACTAATATATATATATATATAATGAGAAAACACCATCATTACCAAACCTTATACACTACCCTACTACTTCATGAATTTGAATAAATCCATCATGTGATACGTATTATCAATCTGATACAAATTCAAATGGAAGAATAGTGGAGATGCTCCAACAGTATTATGAAAAGAAATAATGAGCTACAATATTAGAATCATTACCCTGGTGCGACTATTTGTACAGTGTACATTCACGTGAAATATATCAGTAACTAAGCCAATAAATTTAGTATAAAAGGGGAACCATGCATGGACAAATAACTCACAACTAAAAACCTGAGAACAATAGGTAAATTATACAAGTCGAATTCAAGTTTCATTGAGGGCACAAGCTAGACAGACGTCGGATTTTAAAGGGTTGAATCAAGGAAGGTTCGAGTTCCTCTCATCACCACCATCTCTTCTCGTCACCTATTGAGCTTGGACCTCGGTGAGTTTTTCAAGTTTACCATGACAGTTCCATATCGTGACCAAGACTAAGACCACCCCAACCTTGGCATGCCGGCCAAAGGCTTCAGCCTTGCTTGGTCTATAAACTATACGTATAATGCACGCATAGTTTGTGTTTACACACGCATGCAAAACCCAGACGTGACACGCCTAAAATAACAACATGTAATCATACCGTATGTACTAATAAGAACGAAACCTGGAAACCCCATTAACCTTAAAACCCACATGAGACTTGATATATGGCTCGCTAGAGATTAGCATGCACCCGAGCTAAACATAAAATATCGTAAATTTTTCTTACATCGTGGCCTCGACCCATGGCTTAAGCGTTACCAAGTCAACCCAAGATAACCACAGCGAGATCCTCTGCTCACTGTTGGTGCATTGCAAGCTCCGTAGGAAGCAAACCTATCATGCTCATGGTTCGTACTAGGACCCCACTATACTTGCCAAATAGTCACTACTCGAGACACACCCTCAATGCATGCCAACAGCCACTACAGGCCGCTGCCTTGTCGTGGCTGTTGCACAACAAAGAAAAAGAAACGCAGCAGCTGCTGTTGAATTGCTCCACACACCAAACGACCTTGTGTCTAGAAATGGAGTCTCTTGTTACTAACTAAATAAGGGTAAGCATGCAAAATAGATAGAAAAACTAACATATATACATGTGGGTTTGCTGCAGGAGTAATGAAAACGAAAACAGTGAGTTTACCAACTCACTGTTGTTAGGGCAGAAAAAGAAGAAAGAAAAATGGGAAAGAAGTGGAACACGTGACTTGTAGTTGTGCATGTAATAGGTTGCATTGTATATAAGGAAAGCTAGTATATGCATAATGTTGCGTCAGTGGGTTAACAAGAGGATATGAAAGAAAAACAATGAGCATAAACTCACTGTTGTGTACGTCAGGTATGCAGCCGAAAAGGAAATCAAGGAAAGAATAATAGGACATGAATTATTGTGTGCATACATGAGATAACTTATAATATACAAGAATGCATGTATTATTTTGAGGACAAGTTAACTATTTAATAATGAGTGTAGTAGCCTTACAAGTATAATTATTTTAACGAGTGTGAGTTAGAAATAATAATTTACGATGCTTTATAATTGTTAACAAAGGAAGCCGAACTTCTAAACAAGTAAACTAGTTTATCTCGGTTCACAATTTTTAGTTAACACTAAAAGTATTTTCAAGACTTAATTGAGTTAAGATATGATTTAAAAGCCTTATGATTTAAATTATAAACATTGAAACGTAAGAATGTTAAAAGCAAGTAAATAGATTTTTTTACAAAGATTAATTAGACGATTTCACATGAACTACGACACATAAAATGGTTAATTATACGAGACTTAAGTGATGACTAGAATATATAAATGAACAAAATAAACATACGTACGTAATTCAATAGTCATTAAGATAATAGTTATATTACTAAAACCTAAATTGTATTAACGAATATGACCATGTGATCTTAAACCCATATTTACATTAAATTAGGAATAAACACTTATAGGTGCGTAATCATGTATCATCCCTAGAACCAACAGTCTAATCAAAGATATGAGAACATAAAACGTCACCACATAACAACCATGTCTTTTGACCATTCGCATAAATCATCTTATATATTAAGTCTTAGAATGAATACTCAGATTTATTGTAATTACTTAGGTGTTTGACTGGGTCATTATTTGACGTGCCTTGATCCATTACCCATCTCAGACGATTAACCAACAAGGTGAGTTTTCATAGCCCCTACTCTATTATTTTAAATCATCTTTTGGGGTGAGAACATTGCTTATTTTAAACGTGTGAATACAAGTACAATTACTCATTACTGATTGGTCTAAGTACCGATTTAACCCAAAGTTGCTATTTGCCCGAATTATCATAAACCGTCAATCTTTGTGAGCGCAAATGTTTTGGATAGATCTATCGGGATTGACAATCCCTGTTTGTCTTGGACTGACATTAGTCAAGCAAACACAGTTTCATTTGAGTCAGACTACGGGTGTCCCGGGTTAGACACCTGCAAGGGCATTCATTTATTGTTGGTATATGTTAACGCTTCGGTGTCATGAGCTTAGACAATAGTAATGCAATTTATATGACTTTGTATCTGTTATATTGTCATATGTGGATGAAATCTTGTGATTCACAAACACTACATTTTCTGCTTAAACAAACCTATGAACTCACCAACTTTATGTTGACACTTTAGCAATGTTTTTCTCAGGTATTAAGAATGAAGATGCTATATGAAGTCTCATGCATTGCTGTCATTTTCTCGTTATCTGAATATCACTTGTCCTATTTAAAACAATGTTGTATTGTCTATTTTATGCTTCCGCTGAATGTTAAACAATTTATTATTTCCTAATTCAAGTGATCTGTTTTCTTAAAACGTCTCATATAGAGGTCGTTCTGTATTGCTTAGAAGTATGATAATCATGAAGTCACACTCCCTCGGTTGCCATTATACTCTGATATTTTGGGGGTGTGACAGATTGGTATCAGAGCCCTGAGCTATAGAGAACTAGGTTGCATTAGGTAGCACTAGACTATAACTACTTATCTGCTTAACATGCTTATTATGCTTCTATTGTCTGTCATTGCTGATTTCTCAATATGGGGTACATAGGAATCAACAATCAAAGGAGTACATATATATTAAAATGGGATACATGTGACATAGACATATATGAGATACATATACTTAATATGGGTTACATGTGCATTAAACAGGCTTAACTACGCGTATTTTGGAATATATCTATACCCTTATTTCATATTTTCTTGTCTCAGCGACATGTCAAACTCGGATGAATTGAGACACACCGATAACACTACACTAGTACCTCCCAGACTCCCTGACACACTCCCTCAGGTGTACCACAGGAGACGTCCTACTCTAGGATTACTTATTTTGCCATCTGTATCGCCATTTCCCCCAACTATCAGACGTACCGCTCGTATATCTATCCCACCTATTGAGCCAAATCTTGCTGAACGTGCCAGAATTTCTGCTATTAACCTTGATGATTACCAACTTGATCCTCTTACTCCACCACCCTCACCTTCATCCCCATTCACGATGGCTGCTTACCAGCGGATGATTGCTGAAACGGACCCCACCCAGAGAGAGGAAGCTCTAACAGAAACTGGTCAGAATTTGGTGCCTGTACCTGAGACAACCTTGACCGTATGCACAACGCGCCTTAGAGGACAGTTGCATTCGATTCTCGAGGACATAGACCGTTACCTAAATGCCTATTTGGAGGAGTTAGAAGCCTTCATGACACTGTGTGATGTGAAGCCCCGAGTTGAGGAAAGTTTGTTGGAGACACTATCGATGGACGAATTGATTACTCAACTTAGATAATTATGTGAGGATGCGGAGGATCGTGCTAGTAATGCTTAGGAGGAAGCACGACAGAAGAGGAAGGAGGCACTCGAGGAAGTGATTCAACGAATCTATCGTAACAACAACTAGTTTTAGTTCTGTCTTTTGAATTACCACTAAGCTATGGGTTTGTCACGGCTAGTGAACTCTTGTATCCTCGTACTCTTTGAAATAAACATCGTGTTTGCGAATAATAACAGTATTGATTTCAAGAGACATGCCATTTATAGTAATATCTGTACGCGTATAATCTTCATGCATGTCATAACTGTCATTTTCATTGTCCCTCTTATAGAAAATAGCACCCGGACGATGCCCAACTGTCAACCGGAATCCTCCAGTCAACCGTTCGACCAACCAAAACAATGTGGATATCAGCAGTGGCATTGACACACAGATGCTCAACTAGCTCATTGCCATAAGAGTTGCTGAAGCACTCACAATTGCCGTTGTGACTCATGCTGCAAGCACTCAAGAAGAGAACAAACTAGGATCCAACTCTTCCCAGAACAAAACATGCAACTACAAGGAATTATGTGCAGTTATGCATGAAAACTTTCATGGTACTGAAGGTGCTGTAGGCTTAACCCGATGGTTTGAGAAACTAGAGTCTTAATTTAGGATTAGCAACGTTGCAGAACGTGACCGATTCCAATGTTGCAGAAGGTGACAGAGTTAAGTTTGCTTCTAGCACACTGCTAGATGGTGCTTTAACTTAGTGGAACGTGTATGTTCATTCTGTTACTCTCGATACCGCTCATGCAACACCTTGGAGTGACTTCAAAGCCATGTTCATTCAGAAGTATTGCCCCAGGAATGAAATCAAGCAAATGGAAAATAAATTTTGGAACTTAAAAGTAAAGGGTATAAACCTTACTACAATCAACGTTTCCAAGAACTCATCCGCTTATGCCCTGAAATGGTACCCAACGCCGACCGGTTGTTGGAACGTTACATCGAAGGTCTACCTTTGAGCACCAAGGGTAACATAACATCATCCAAACTAGTAGACTTGCATGAAGCAATTGACATGGCTCAAGGTTTAGTGTACCAAGTGGTTCAAGAGTTAGAAGAAAACTTGGGTGACAAGCAAAAATGGAACGGAAACCAATACAACCACAACCCCAACAACACCAACAACACAAGTAACCTCAACCCGAACAAACGCCCAGAGACAGCAAGGGTGTTTACAGCCAGACAAGGTTCTTATGCTGGCAAGTTACCTCACTGCGGAAAGTGTAGACGACACCACATTGACGCATGCCCTCTTGCTTGTTACAACTGTGGAAAGGAAGGACATAAGGCCAAAGACTGCCACGCTCTACCTCGTCTCGCAAACCAAAGAGGACCCGGAAGCCAAGGAGGATAGGGAAGTGATGTTACTTGTTTCGGATGTGGTGAGAAAGGACACTACAAGAACAAGTGTCCAAACAATAGGAATCAAGGAGGTGTGAATCAAATTCGAGGCAACCCGCAAAACCATCAGAACAATCAGAGGCAGAATCAGGGGAACCTTAAGGGAAGTAACCAAGCATCAACCAGTGCTCAAGGAGGACGCAGGGCACCTGGCAGAGTATACAGCCTATGTGCTGAAGCAGCAGTGAAAGATAACAACGTGGTGAATGGTACGTTCCTGATCAATAATGTCTATGCTTCAGTACTATTTGACACTGGTGCGGATAGAAGCTTTGTGTCTTATGCTTTTTGTAAATATATAGACATTCCTCTTACAACCCTAGATACTAATTATAGTGTGGAGCTAGCCGACGACAAGTCACTAACCACAAATACTATTTTAAGAGGGTGTACTCTTAACTTGCAAAATCACCTGTTCGAAATTGACTTACTCCCTATAGAACTAGGAAGTTTTGACGTCATCATCGGAATGGATTGGATGGCCGAACATCGCACAGAAGTTGTGTGTTATGAGAAGTACATTTGTGTTCCGTACAGAAACAATATGCTGATCATACAAGGCGAAAGGAGCGGAATTAAAAGCGAATCGAGAGTAGAAGTCATCTCGAGCATCAGGACACAGAAGTACATCGACCAAGGATGTCAAGTGTTCTTGATTCAAATGATGAAGGAAGAAAATGTTGAAATCCTAGAGAGGCGAATTGAATATGTGCCTGTTGTCAGAGACTTTCCAGAAGTATTTCTTGAAGATTTGCCAGGATTACCCCCGACACGCCAAGTATAATTTCTTATCGAGTTAATACCCGGAGCTGCACCTGTTGCACGCGCACCATATCGTCTTGCACCTGCAGAGAAGAAAGAGCTAGCCGAACAACTAAAAGAACTTTCCGACAAAGGTTTTATAAGACCAAGTTCCTCTCCGTGAGGAGCACCAATCTTGTTTGTCAAAAAGAAATATGGATCTTTTCGAATGTGTATCGATTATCGTGAGTTGAACAAACTTACAGTGAAAAATCGTTATCCCTTACCAAGGATCGATGACTTATTCGATCAGTTGCAAGGATCCAGCATCTACTCAAAAATTGACTTAAGGTCAGGTTATCATCAGTTAAGGGTTAGAGAAGAAGATATTCCCAAGACTGCTTTCAGAACACGATACGGACACTATGAGTTCCGAGTTATGCCTTTTGGTTTGACCAACGCACCTGCGGTGTTCATGGATCTCATGAACCGTGTGTGCAAGCCATACTTGGATAAGTTTGTGATTGTGTTCATCGACGACATTCTCATATACTCCCGCAATGAGAAAGAACACGAGGAACACCTGAAAACTATTCTGGAGTTGCTGAAGAAGGAAGAACTGTATGCCAAGTTTTCTAAGTGTGAATTTTGGATCAATACGGTAAAATTCCTTGGTCACGTGATTGATAGCAGTGGTATTCACGTGGACCCAGCTAAGATTGAAGCTGTTAAGAATTGGGCATCTCCAACTACTCCTTCGGAGATTCGCCAGTTCTTAGGTCTTGCAGGATACTATAGGAGATTCATCGAAGGATTCTCCAAAATAGCTAAGCCTATGACTGAGCTTACGCAGAAGAACCAGAAGTTCGATTGGGGTGAGGAACAGGAAGAAGCTTTTCAACTACTAAAACAGAAACTATGTGCTGCACCTATTTTAGCACTACCTGAAGGCAGTGATGATTTTGTGGTGTACTGTGATGCATCCATAAAAGGGTTAGGTGCGGTACTGATGCAGAGAATGAAGGTTATTGCATACGCTTCTAGACAACTGAAAATTCACGAGAAGAACTACACCACTCATGATCTGGAGTTAGGAGCAGTAGTGTTCGCCCTGAAGATATGGAGACACTATCTGTATGGCACGAAGTGTGTAGTGTTCACCGACCACAAGAGTCTACAACATATCCTAGACCAAAAAGATCTCAACATGAGGCAACGCCGATGGATAGAACTCCTAAGTGATTACGATTGCGAAATTCGTTATCACCCGGGGAAAGCGAATGTAGTAGCGGATGCTTTGAGTCGAAAGGAAAGAATCGAACCATTGCGAGTAAGAGCCTTGGTTATGACCATTGGCTTGGACCTTCCGTCACGAATCCTTGAGGCTCAGAGAGAAGCAGTCAAGATCAAAAACATTAAAGCAGAAGATATCAGTGGCATGCTAAAGAAGTTAGAAGCTCGCGCTGATGGAACATTATGCTTGGATAATAGAAGTTGGTTACCATGTTACGGTGACACGAGGCCTTTGATTATGCACGAATCGCATAAGTCAAAGTATTCTATTCATCCAGGAGCCGACAAGATGTACCATGACTTGAAGATGTTATATTGGTGGCCAAACATGAAGGCTGACATCGCCACATATGTCAGCAAATGCCTGACTTGTGCCAAGGTCAAAGCTGAACATCAGAGGCCCTCTGGTTTATTGGTCCAACCCGATATACCAGAATGGAAGTGGGAGAAGATAACAATGGATTTCATCACCAAACTACCCAAAACGGCAACATGATACGATTCGATTTGGGTCATTGTTGATCGTCTTACTAAGTCTGCGCACTTTTTGCCAATGAAGGAGAAGGATTCAACAGAAAAATTGACGAGGATGTACATGAAGGAGATAGTAGCAAGACATGAAATACCGGTGTCAATCATCTCCGATCGTGATAGTCATTTCACCTCAAGAGTTTAGCAATCCTTGCATGAGGCATTAGGTACGCAGTTGGACTTGAGTACTGCTTACCATCCTCAGACCGATGGTCAGAGTGAGAGGACCATTCAGACATTAGAGGACATGCTAAGAGCTTGCGTGATTGACTTCGGAAATGGTTGGGATAGACATTTACCCCTAGTAGAATTTTCGTACAATAATAGTTATCACACGAGTATTAAAGCTGCACCGTTCGAAGCACTTTATGGTAGGAAGTGTCGATCGCCTGTTTGTTGGGCTGAAGTTGGAGAAGCACAACTTACCGGACCAAAGATTATTCACGAGACTACGGAAAAGATTTTCAAGATTAGGGATCGCATGCAAGCTGCACGTGATCGACAAAAGAGCTATGCTGACAAGAGGCGTAGGCCCCTTGAATTTGAAGTCGGAGATAAGGTTATGCTCAAGGTCGCACCTTGGAAGGGTGTGATGCGATTTGGAAAGCGTGGAAAGTTGAACCCTCGCTATATTGGACCCTTCAGAATCATAGAAAGGATTGGTCCAGTAGCTTACCGTTTGGAATTACCTCAAGAACTTAGTCGAATACACAACGTGTTTCACATTTGCAACCTAAAGAAATGTTTATCCGATGACACACTCGTTATTCCTTTGGAAGAGATCCAACTCGACGACAAACTCAACTTCGTTGAAGAACCCGTAGAGATAATGGACCGTGAAGTCAAGCAACTTAAACGAAGCCGTATACCTATCATTAAAGTCCGTTGGAACGCACGAAGAGGTCCAGAGTACACTTGGGAACGCGAAGATCAATTCAGGGAGAAATACCCTCACCTATTCACAAATCCGCGTTCTACTACAACGTCTTGATTTCGGGACGAAATCGCATAACGTGGGGCGGATGTGACATCCCGTAATAAAATTTAATTCCCGTTTCAAAAAAAAAGCCATGTACTGCAAGTTTGCAAGCTTACCATTAAATTTCAACAAGAAGTTATCTTACGATCGTCAATGCATTATTTTTATCATGGAACGTTTAAATTTCACGCGAATATCACCATTATTACTCTGTGTCTAAAAGGACATTTTTGAACGAGTAGCGATAAGAACCAAATTTAGTTCACTTTATGAAACCGCCTACGTACAAACTAATAACCATAACAACTATAAATGGATTCAACAAAGATAAAATAACTCATAACTATATACAAATGCAAATGGCAACTAATATATATATATAATGAGAAAACACCATCATTACCAAACCTTATACACTACCCTACTACTTCATGAATTTGAATAAATCCATCATGTGATACGTATTATCAATCTGATACAAATTCAAATGGAAGAATAGTGGAGATGCTCCAACAGTATTATGAAAAGAAATAATGAGCTACAATATTAGAATCATTACCCTGGTGCGACTATTTGTACAGTGTACATTCACGTGAAATATATCAGTAACTAAGCCAATAAATTTAGTATAAAAGGGGAACCATGCATGGACAAATAACTCACAACTAAAAACCTGAGAACAATAAGTAAATTGTACGAGTCGAATTCAAGTTTCATTGAGGGCACAAGCTAGACGGACGTCGGATTTTAAAGGGTTGAAACAAGGAAGGTTCGAGTTCCTCTCATCACCACCATCTCTTCTCGTCACCTATTGAGCTTGGACCTCGGTGAGTTTTTCAAGTTTACCATGACAGTTAACCCATATCGTGACCAAGACTAAGACCACCCCAACCTTGGCATGCCGGCCAAAGGCTTCAGCCTTGCTTGGTCTATAAACTACACGTATAATGCACGCATAGTTTGTGTTTACACACGCATGCAAAACCCAGACGCGACACGCCTAAAATAACAACATGTAATCATACCGTATGTACTAATAAGAACGAAACCTGGAAACCCCATTAACCTTAAAACCCACATGAGACTTGATATATGGCTCGCTAGAGATTAGCATGCACCCGAGCTAAACATAAAATATCGTAAAATTTTCTTACATCGTGGCCTCGACCCATGGCTTAAGCGTTACCAAGTCAACCCAAGATAACCACAGCGAGATCCTCTGTTCACTGTTGGTGCATCGCAAGCTCCATAGGAAGCAAACCCATCTTGCTCATGGTTCGTACTAGGACCCCACTATACTTGCCAAATAGTCACTACTCGAGACACACCCTCAATGCATGCCAACAGCCACCACAGGCTGCTGCCTTGTCGTGGCTGTTGCACAACAAAGAAAAAGAAACGCAACAGCTGCTGTTGAGTTGCTCCACACACCAAACGACCTTGTGTCTAGAAATGGAGTCTCTCGTTACTAACTAAATAAGGGTAAGCATGCAAAATAGATACAAAAACTAACATATATACATGTGGGTTTGCTGCAGGAGTAATGAAAACAAAAACAGTGAGTTTACCAACTCACTGTTGTTAGGGCAGAAAAAGAAGAAAGAAAAATGGGAAAGAAGTGGAACACGTGACTTGTAGTTGTGCATGTAATAGGTTGCATTGTATATAAGGAAATCTAGTATATGCATGTTGTTGCGTCAGTGGGTTAACAAGAGGATAGGAAAGAAAAACAGTGAGCATAAACTCACTATTGTGTGCGTCAAGTATGCAGCCGAAAAGGAAAACAAGGAAAGAATAATAGGACATGAATTATTGTGTGCATACATGAGATAACTTATAATATACAAGAATGCATGTATTATTTTGAGGACAAGTTAACAATTTAATAACGAGTGTAGTAGCCTTACAAGTATAATTATTTTAACGAGTGTGAGTTAGAAATAATAATTTACGATGCTTTATAATTGTTAACAAAGGAAGCCAAACTTCTAGACAATTAAACTAGTTTATCTCGGTTCACAATTTTTAGTTAACACTAAAAATATTTTCAAGACTTAATTAAGTTAAGATATGATTTAAAAGCCTTATGATTTAAATTATAAACATTGAAACATAAGAATGTTAAAAGCAAGTAAATAGATTTATTTTTTTACAAAGATTAATTAGACGATTTCACATGAAGTACGACACATAAAATGGTTAATTATACGAGACTTAAGTGATGACTAGAATATATAAATGAACGAAATAAACATACGTACGTAATTCAATAGTCATTAAGATAATAGTTATATTACTAAAACCTAAATTGTATTAACGAATATGACCATGTGATCTTAAACCCATATTTACATTAAATTAGGAATAAACACTTATAGGTGCGTAATCGTGTATCATCCTTAGAACCAACGGTCTAATCAACGATATAAGAACATAAAACGTCACCACATAACAACCATGTCTTTTGACCATTCGCATAAATCATCTTATATATTAAGTCTTAGAATGAATACTCAGATTTATTGTAATTACTTAGGTGTTTGACTGGGTCATTATTTGATGTGCCTTGATCCATTACCCATCTCAGACGATTAACCAACAAGGTGAGTTTTCATAGCCCCTACTCTATTATTTTAAATCATCTTTTGGGGTGAGAACATTGCTTATTTTAAACGTGTGAATACAAGTACAATTACTCATTACTGATTGGTCTAAGTCCCGATTTAACCCCAAGTTGCTATTTGCCCGAATTATCATAAACCGTCAATCTTTGTGAGCGCAAATGTTTTGGATAGATCTATCAGGATTGGCAATCCCTGTTTGTCTTGGACTGACATTAGTCAAGCAAACACAGTTTCATTTGAGTCAGATTACGGGTGTCCCGGGTTAGACACCTGCAAGGGCATTCATTTATTGTTGGTATATGTTAACGCTTCGGTGTCATGAGCTTAGACAATAGTAATGCAATTTATATGACTTTGTATCTGTTATATTGTCATATGTGGATGAAATCTTGTGATTCACAAACACTACATTTTCTGCTTAAACAAACCTATGAACTCACCAACTTTATGTTGACACTTTAGCAATGTTTTTTCTATATTACGGAATATATGGAGTCTGTATTGGTATATTGGCCAAGTAGAGTCAAACTCTCCGTATTAAGATCTCTCACTGCTATAGGAAAGTCACAATCCCAAATCCAGTCTTCCGCTGCAGTGAATTTGGGGGTGTGACAGATTGGTATCAGAGCCACTTAGTTATAGAGAACTAGGTTGCATTAGTAACTCTAGACCATAACTGGCTCTTTGGACATACCAAAATAGCATACGCATTATCTATTTCTATGTACTTCCTAAATTAACAAACTGCTTGGCACGATATCATTAAATAACTAAATTGCCACTTGTCCGTCATAGGAAAACATGACTACACATTATCATTTACCATCTTGGAATAACATCTCCTATGGATTACGTATTTGTATCATCCTATCGCAAGGAAACTATCATGACTCTTACCAAATAATTAACCCTATAACCAACATCACATTACGAAGAGTCACATACATAATATTATGAATTTTGTCAGTGATTACATCCTTACTATATCATTTTATGGGGGTCACCTACATAAACACTTCGGGATACCTTGCTAATCACCCACTCATTACCCCACTACATAAGGAGTCTTTATAACAACTATTGCAAAATACCTATACTACTATCCACTATGTCGGTATACCCTTAAAAGTGTTTCAAAGTATATAAAAACCTACCAAAAAGCACATGCCGCTTGAACACACCAATAATTGACAAATGTCACTTTATCGGGAAACGCGAACAACAAACTCATAATAGGAAGGCGATGAAGGCACGCCTAGTAAAGGTAAGATACAATAGTCACAAACTACTGAAAGAAACTTAAGACATAAAGGGTTACACCAGCCCTGAGTCAAGAATAATATGGACTCCATGAATATTCACCTATTATCCGAAAGCCTACCAGCTTGGGTCTTAACATAAGGATACCACTAATAATTATGAATAAATTTCCAAATGAACAAGAAACATACCAATGCTTAAATCTAACACTCCTAGACATATCCTCAAGACATAGTATGCATAACCATTCAAAACATGCAATACACCTTATCTTAAAAATAGATGGCACTCATAAGTTAATCTTTACCCAAATATGGAATATAAGAAGAAGAAACCCTACTTTGTCGTATGCAGGGTGTATTCGAGAAATGTCTCAATCACTCTCCAACAACGTACCTGACAACTCCCCAAACCAGGAAGCCGCCACGGGACATTCCATTCCAAGAAGAATTGACTTACCAACCTCTCAGGCAACCCAATTACCTGAGCTAGGGCTAACCTTGACCCCTGCTACAGGGTGTGAACACTCCCAAGAAATAAATAACCTCAATGTTCCTGCACTAATATCACAAGCGCCTAGGCCATCTCGAAAGAGAAGCAGATCACCATCATCGGCATTCTTCCCAGATGCCATCACCTTCTCTGACAGTAAACCAGCATCCGAGACATCAGAACTCAACCCAGAAGATGTGATAGCCAGACTAGAGGACCTGGAAGTAGAAGTTGACACCCTTCATGTAGACACCGAAGACAAAGAGCTTCTAATCTCTGAATTACAGGATTCTCTCGCAGCTGCCGAGAATGAGATCGCATTGTTGCAGATAAGGGTAACTAATGCTGAGGACAGACACGCTGAGGATCATGAACAAATTCAGAAGATTCTAGCCTGCCTAAGCTTATAAGCAAGACAGCCAGACTCGCTATAACAATGTATCCCAGTTTGAAAAGAAACGTCTAGGCAGAGAAATCAATAAAGACTTATACTTTGCTTTCATGAAATAATAAATGAAATAACAATTCTGCCCTAAAAAGTTTCTAAGTACATTTACCCAGCATAGGAGAAACCATATACTATTTAGAATCAAATTGCAAACATCGTAATACGTCAAGGAAATAACGCTATCAAAATTTCTGCTCATTGTCCAACAAATGAAGAAGACAACCATGTGCCCAGAACACGGAAATAGGGAAGCTATTTCCGATGAACTCTATGAAACTCTATCGTACTTTAGACAAAGAATAGTAATCCCTACAAAAAACAAATTTCCTTCCTCCACTATTTAACAGTTTGTCAGTCCAAAATATCTTTCTTATTTACAATCAATAAATGCCTTTCCAATAAAATACTAAATACATCTGAAGGATTTCCAGGTAATGACTTCAAATCATGCCAAGATACAAGGTGGGGCACATAGCAATATATGATTATAACGAAGAAGATTAACCCATGAAATACACATCGCGAAGCCTTATTCAATCAGATCTATAGTATTTATGTTCGTAATACAACAAAATGCAAAATATAGGGAATACAACAAAAATGTAAAATGCTAAAACGACAGATACATCACCGCGTAAAAAGAAACACATCGGGTAGATCAACAAAATGAGCGATGTGATGATTATGATCATGACGGGAGTAAAAATCTCGATTGGAAACTCCATGGGGATTGGTAACCGACAGTTTTGAGGAAGAAGGAGAAAAACTTAATATGGTGGAGTGACGATAATTCGGGATAAGAGGTAAGTAAAGTGAAAGTTGAGAGAGATAAGAAAAGGGGCGGCGTAGTGGGCAGGAGTTATAAGGAGTACTGATTTAAAACATTTATGATGGACAAGTTATGTTTAGCAAGAGCGATTGCAACCAAACCCTAAACCTTCAACAAAAGTAATTATTCAAAATAACTTATATGCTGAGATAATGATTTTACACGCCAACACATGAAGCGCTATGCACTTACTAAAATAAACACATAAAGTGAACGTAAACTTTCAGAGGACCACAGGTGTGGTAGAAAGTAGCAAGGAAATAATAAACCAATTGACATATAACATAACACCATTCATCGAATATTTGGGGATACGACAATTTGTTCACACTACGAGTCCCTGTACCAACTACGCTTACAATCACAAAAAAAAAACTAAAGGAAAAGGGGATGTCAATGTAAACCTAAAGTATACATAGCCTGATCAACTATGTATAAGTTAGGTCGACAAAGATATGCTCAATAGTATTCAATAACAAAAGTTTGAACGAACGCGCATTTTACTCATTCATCACATTAAATACAATACTCAAAGAAACTATGAAGGACTGCAATTCATTAAAATACACCATAAGGATTAAATCCTACATAAACGAAGCAAAGATAAAGGTAAAACGTTTGATAGTCTTCCTGGAGGACTCAGCGTAAGAATTATTAAAATTACCCAAGAACAAAACGGCAATACAACACACACACCTACGGACGAAAGCTACTTCTTCCAGAAAACATCCACGCCAATCGCCATAATGATGAGTGGCACAATAAGCCCTAGTATTACAACGAGGTACTGGTAATCTTCTTCCTGTGGAACACTCGCCAAATAACAACCAACCACCACAACAAATACAACCGCAATCAGGGGAACGAAATACGACATTTTAATTTAAGGACGAACGAAAATTTTAAGTAAGGAAACTTATTTTTGCGTCTTGACAAATTCAAGAAATTGGCAAAGTGTATATATACATATAATAGAGGTAACGGCTTGCCACATTCTAGCTGTTGGAGCCCCACTTGCCACCTTTGTCCTTTTCTTACCCCATGTCACGAGTAAAACATTTGAATTCAGGACAAAGATTCTGACTTAAAAGGGACTGTGACACCTTATGAAAATTTGAATCTTATACCAAACCCTCAAGGAAAAACCAATCACCAACAACTTTTTAATTGCTAAGTAATCTCAAAAAAAATTCCTTTGGGAAAAGGTTACAAATTAATAACACTATACCAAAACCACTTTACGATACTGTAAAGGGACAGTAATCATGTTCACTCAATTATTTAATACAGAGTTATCACGCAAACACTTTAAAATACTGTGTGGATACAGTAGTCATAGTCACTCAATTGTTCCATCCAAGATGTATCATGGCAAGGCAACAGTCACGAAGCAAACATTTTGATACTACAGAAATCAAATGCATTCATTCGAACTTACTAGGTTACTATCATGATAACCGTTGGTTTGTGAAAGTGGAAATACAAATACATGGTTAAGACAGCAATGTTTTATTCAAGTGGTACAACAACATGGTTACAACAATACTTAGACCATTAATCCGATGACTCGCAATCTGAGTCGTACCTCACTACCCCAAATTCTAAAAAGAATGCATCATTCTCAGCTTGTTCTTGCCTAATTTTCTCCTCTTGCGCCTTTTTGTTCATAGCCTCTTCTTCCAACATTTCTTTTAGAGCTTCTTCATCCATACGGAGTTGATGTAACTCTTTCTCGGTAAGAGGGAAATCAGTTTGTGATGACGAGCAAGCTATACCTCCATGTGTACGGCCGGAGTATTTTTCCTGGAACCAAGATGACTTAGTCTCTATTTGTTTCTCTAGCTATGCCGCCTTTCCATACATAGAAAGATGCAACTTGTGATCCTTTTCAGAACTTTCTTTTAAAAGAGTGCAAATCAAGGCACGACTCTCTTGAGAAAAGCTAAATTCAAACTATCAAACTCTCGGTTCGAGCTCCAAATGGGTTGGCAGCTCGTTAACGAGTGTAATTATTTCAACGAGTATAAATTAGAAGTAATAATTTACGACGCTTTATAATTGTTAACAGTGGAAACCGAACTTTTAAAACAAGGAAACGAGTTTATCCCGGCTCATAAATTTTAGTTAACACTAAAAATATTTTCAAAACTTAATTGAGTTAAAACATGATTTAAAAGCCATATGATTTAAATTGTAAACGTTGAAACGTAAGAATGTTAAATACAAGCAAATAATTTTTTTTACAAAGATAAATTAGACGATTTCACATGAACTACAACACATAAAATGGATATTCGTACGAGACTTAAGCGACGTTTAAAGTAAGTAAATAAGCAAAAATATATATAAGTAAACTTAATGATTGGTAACTAATAGTTATATTATTGAAACTTAAGCTGTATTCTTCTAACAATATGACCAGGCGACCTTAAGCACATAATTACATCAAATTATGCATAAATGCCTATATGTGCGAAGTCATGTATCATCCCTAGAACCAACGGTTTAATCAACACTTTGAAAACGTAAAGAAAAACGTTAACTCCATAACGACCACGCCTTTTGACCATTTGCATAAATCATTTTATATATTAAGTCTTAGAATGAATACTCAGATTTATTGTAATTACTTAGGTGTTTGACTGAGTCATTATTTGACGTGCCTTAATCCATTTCCAATCTCAGACGATTAACCGACAAGGTGAGTTTTCATAGCCCCTACTTTACTGTTTTAAATCATCTTTTGGGGTGAGAACATTGCTTATTTTTAACAGTTGAACACAAGTACATTTACTGATTTACTATTGGGTCTAAGTCCCTATTCAACCCAATTTGCTATATTGCCCAATTTATCATGAACTGTAAATTTCTTGACCGGATGACCGGTTGAGGGAGCGCGAATGTTATGGATAGATCTATCGGGATTGACAATCCCTGTTTGTCTTGGACTGACATTAGTCAAGCAAACACAGTTTCATTTGAGTCAGATACGGATGTTGCGGGTTGAACATCTGCACGGGCTTATCTATGATATATGTTAATGCTTCAGTGTCATGAGCTTAGACAATAGTAAATACTTTTCATTGTGATATATAGGATTGCTATATTTCATGCTATGGTTATAAATCTTGTGGTTCATCATTATTATCAAACAACGAAACCTATGAACTCACCAACTTTATGTTGACACTTTAGCAATGTTTTTCTCAGGTGTTCTATATTACGGAATATATGGAGTCTGCATTGGTATATTGGCATGTAGAGGTCTATCTCTCGTATCAAGTCCTCTTCATGCCATGAAGTCACAATCCCAAATCCAGTCTTCCGCTGCAGTGAATTTGGGGGTGTGACATCTCGCAACGCGATCCAATCCATAGGAGACAATGTGTAATTTCTTATACTTTTGTAATCATTCAGTTTTTGGTATCATTTGTTAACTCGGTTAGTTTACCTTGGCTAAGCCGTTACACTTGTATTAATTATGATGTTTGAAGGCTAATACCTTTGGGTATTAGCCATTATTATGAAGATTTGAATGTTTGGTTTTGTTTATATCTCGATTGCTTAATTTATCGTTGTATGCTTGTTTATGTTTATCAATTTATACTTGTTTATGTGCTTTAATATGCGACTTATCATTCAACTAGATCTAGTGATACGAACCAAGTAATCTAGATTCCGGGATAGGTCTCCATATAGTAATTTATACATCTAGAACAATAGGATCACAATTAACGACATGTCTTTGCCTTTAGATTGTGAGCTTAATAGGACTGGTAGGTGACCCTTGGGATCAAACGAGTACAATCTAATTAATTGGTAAAGATTGGGTTGGTGGACTACTAGTGTATAAATCGCCGTTAAGTAGTAAGTGGGTAAAGTCTCTATGAGCTAGGGTTTAACAAGATCACAATTGCTTTAATCCCTAAGATAGATTATAATGAGCAAATAAGGATGCTTTATGCGAATGCTTTAATTGTGACAAAATTAATGTGTCTAGGTCTTAGGAAGAATTCTCGCCTTAGTCTTAAGAATGATATGTCACCTCGAGATAAGTAATCATTGCACTGAGTAAACAAACCAACTTCTAATCGGATTAATGTTGGCTAATACAATTTTCTATTATAAGGCTTGGCTGCCCTTTTATCTTTTGTTAATTTGCTTGCATGGGTTAAAGTGTCTTGAATTGACTGTAGTCACCACCAAACCCGTGCCAGTCTCTCAGGCTAAAACCTCACTTTTACCTGTTAGAATTAAAATTAGAACTAACATAAGATTAGCATACGTTTGACTTATATTAGAATTAACTTAGATTAGTAAACCAAAATATTAATAAATTAAGAGATTTAACCTCGCTTCAAGTGTTCGACACCTTACTTACCACGAATCTACCACCGACCGGGTACACTGCCCGTTAAAGTGTTGTTTTTTGTTAAGTCGGCAAAATATAAATTTAAAACTTGAATCATAAAAATATACACCACACAACGACACATCAAATTTTTGGCGCCGTTGACGGAGAGTGAAAATTAATATTGATTTTTATTTTATATTTCGGTATTTAGCAATTAGATTTAACCCTTAGGATTAGTGTAGTTTAGAGTAGTTTATATTCCTGCTTGTGTGCTTATTCTGTTTGTGTGATACGGCGTATTCAGTTCACTGAATACGACATATTGATTATTTAACATTTTTCCTAGTAAGTTTATTACAGGATGGATGATCCGAACATTACTATGGAGGAATACATCAGGCTCGAGGAAGAAAAAGCTCGAAGACGTGGAAAAGTGTTTAACTGGGAAACTGCTAAGTATGGTAGAATATGGTACGATGAAGACGTTCACGACCTCAGATCAGTTGAAAACAAATTCCCAGATATAGCCTTCGATGATAGTTTGATATTAGGTGAAACACTATCTTGTGAACCCACGGTAAGTTCTCTTGATGATGAAATTAACTTTAAAATTTCATTTGATGATTCCGATGATGAAGATTACACGGTAATTTTTGACAAAAACTCATTTTCTTACAAAATAATTTCTACCAATGATTTGAAAACGGATTCGGAAAATGATAATGAAAAAGTCAATATGCCTTCACTTTCACCACCCGAGCCTACGATCAGTTATTTTGATGATTTAGACTTCCTTAAAGATTTTGAGAAAGAATTTCCAGTCATTGTTTACAATGATGCTCAAACGTCTAAATTAGATTTCTTAACTGAACCCACTGTAAGTCCTCAACATATCGATGAATTTAATTTGAAAGATGAAACATCATTTTCCGAATGCGATGAAGTGGAACAAAACGTTAAATACTTTAATGATCTATTTCCTTTTAACGTAATTTATCCCAATGATTCAAAACCAGATAAGGACAATGATGATGATAAAATCGACATCAAACATTTTTTAGGGGGCAATGTAATAAATACCGATGATGGTGCCTATGCACATGGGTCAAATAAGCTTTTAGAAACAAGTCATGATAAATCTAAATTTTTTTCAAAACTGGAACTTTTATCAAGGAATTAAATTTTAATATCATGACTTGGAATCATCTTAACAAAGGGATGTCATTCATTTTCCTAATCAAGAATTTGTATGTGTCATTTGGCATCTCGTTCGACCCCAAATTGTTTTATAAGGATGGGATTAAATTAGGGCAAGTCTAACTTAAAGACTTTTCTGTAAACAAAAGTGCTTGCCGGGAGACAACCCGGAATGTAATTTTTAATTTTTATCGAGTCTGTCTTCCCAGATTGTCTATACGGCGTATCCAAACCCCATGGATACGGTGTATTGACCTTCTGGACGTTATCCATTCTTTATTTTCAACACAGTCGATACAGCGTATTCGTTAAACGAATACAGCGTATTCGACACAGGTGTAAATATGGCGTATCTTGGGGTATGGATACGGCGTATCGACTTCCTGTACAGTTTTAGGTATTTATTTCGAGTCTAACCAAACGAATACATGGAGATAGGAATGCATTTGTTTTCTGACAATTTACACAGGACCTCGTGAAGGGAAATCGACGAATATTGGTGGAGAATTTACAAATCTGGAAATCTTAAAGTGTTGGAGTCTTGAAAACTCAAGACAGCTGTTCAACACGAATTCTTGCTCAATAAATCAACATGGAGAATCTACAGAGCAAATATCAGGGGAGTTTCTCATTCTAATTCTTTTTAATTCCCGTATTTATATTTTTATCTATACAACAAGGACGTTGTATAATTCAAGTGGAGGGATGGGAATTAGAATGTATACTTGTCCTAATTTTCACACTAAAATGCTTAAATTATGCTCAAATTTAAAAAAAATTCAAGCATACTTTTGTGAAATTACATGATTACATAACCCGCACACAATAACCCTTGTTAGATATTGTGAGGATTTAACCCTATCCGTTTCCAAATGTTTACCCAAGTTCCACAAAATATGAGTGTGCCGGTGATGTTGTGGACTTTAGAACTTGGCTTGGTATATCACTCGAGACCGCAATGATGAGTACTATGGATTTAGATGGAGTAACTTGTTTAAATTGGTAAATTTTAGGATTACACCCAAAACGCCTATTCATGTTATTTATTAACTAACTACACTGGTTAGTTAACCCCGTATAAACCCTTTGTTTACTCTCACTTTAAGAGTAAGATACCCCTAGAACAACCCGTAGAGCCAATCCTTTAGGAAATACACCAATTGTTTATTTCGTTACACCTTTACACCTTAGCCTACCCTGTTAGATTAAGTTTATTTTACAGTTGCTAGTTGCTTAAAGTGTAAAGTTTGTATTTCCCGAGTCTTGTGTCAAAATTTTCTATCTTTGGTACGGTTGGAAGAATTTGCACATCGCAAATGGGAATGTATATTATAGTCAAAACTCATGTATTTTTACTACCATCGCAATTAATGGTACGTCCGAAGAATGAAGAATTATCGAAGGAATTATCCGGAATTATTATGATCGTGAAGATGGTGAAATTACACCGAGTTTCGTAGTATAGTGTTAGCAAAAAAAATCAAAAAAATTAGAAAAATCGCAACAAAAAAAGAGAAGGAAAGTTTGAAGATAATCGTTTCGCAACTACCGAAGGAATTACACAAAGGATCGATTATTCGTTGATACAAATCGACGATGTAGAGTATTGTATAAAGTGGTAGATATCGCCACTTACCCTGTAAAGTATGTAAAGTATGGGATGATTGGGAAGTTGACCGTTACGGGAATGCCAACTTAGGTTGTTGTTTTTTATCTATGATCAAGACGTTGTAAATAGTCGTGTCTTTATCATGGTAACGGTCGGGAAAAAGTGTCTAGCAACTTGTATTTTAGACTTAATCTATTTGTTTCGTAATTTTTATTTAACAACAATTTACTTCTCTTTCCTAATGACTAGCCGTTGGTTTTACGTGAATGAGGATGTGTACGAGCATGCATGTCTATTCTGTCGTTACGGCCATGTATGTGTGCTTCAGCTGCCTTGTTGGAGTGGTACTTCTGGTGAAAGATTAAAGAATGATGAACCCTAAGCCTTATCATATAAACCCATATTTACCTTTATAAACTTGTTACTCCTTAGCTTTAGCGGTGGAGATGTGTATCCTTGCCAAGATTATGATAGAAAACTCGTCATGACTGAGCAATTGAGCGAATTAGTTACATGTTACCATATAGATTAGTTGAGTGATTTGAGTGTTTCCATCTTTCTATTTTGTGAGGTGTTTGGTTGTGTACTTGTAATAGATCAAATAAATGCTTATCGAAAAATATCCTTAGAGATACATTTTTATAAACTTCTAAAGGCTACTTGAGGACAAGTAAGATTCAAGTGGGGAGATATTTGATGACATCAAATAACGTCTATTTTATAGCATCATTTATCCCATGTAATTAACCCATTTTGTATAATTATTACAAAGAATTGTTACTTAATCATTTGTATTTAAGAATTGCAGTAATTATGGAGTACTTGGTGAATATTAGCAAAAGGCGCGCATTTTGGAGGTTAACAAAGATATTTTGAAGATTACTGTTCTGACAACCAATACGCCGTATCCATCTAGGAAGATACGGCGTATATGTGCCTGCACTCACCAAAGACCACGAAAGAAACATGATCAATACGTTGTATCCAGAGAAGACTAATACGCCGTAATGAAGATATAGAAGGTGAATATTCTGGAAGATATCAAACGTGGTCCCTAATCCAAGAAACACCCAATACGCCGTATCTAACACATTGATACGCCGTATCGACATCGACTCTAGACCTTATAAATAGAAAGCTCAAAAATGAGTTTTAAGTGTGCTAAATCATATTCTCGATACCTAAACCACAAAAGTCAATCTTCAGAGGAGAAAAAGAGCAAAAGAGGTCTTGCAACGCGATCCAATTCATAGGAGACAACGTGTAATTTCTTATACTTTGTAATCGTTCAATTTTTGGTATCATTCGTTAACTCGGTTAGTTTACCTTGGCTAAGCCATTACTCTTGTATTAATTATGATGTTTGAAGGCTAATACCTTCGGTTATTAGCCATTATTATGAAGATCTAAATGTTTGGTTTTGTTTATATCTCAATTGCTTAATTTATTATTGTATGCTTGTTTATGTTTATCAATCTATACTTGTTTATGTGCTTTAATATGCAACCTATCATTCAACTGGATCTAGTGATACTGACCAAGTAATCTAGATGCCGAGATAGCTCTCCATATAGTAATTTATACATCTAGACCAATAGGATCACAATTAATGGCTTGTCTTTGCCTTTAGATTGTGAGCTTAGTTGGACCGGCAGGTGACCCTTGGGATCAACGAGTACATTCTAATTAATTGGTAAAGATTGGGTTAGTGGACTACTAGTGTATAAATCACCGTTAAGCAGTAAGTGAGTAAAGTCTCTATGAGCTAAGGTTTAACAAGATCACCATTGCTTTAATCCCTAAGATAGATTATAATCAGCAAATAAGGATGCTTTATGCGGATGCTTTAATTGTGACAGAATTAATGTGTCTAGGTCTTAGGAAGAAGTCCCGCCTAAGTCGTAAGAATGATATGCCACCTCGAGATAAGTAATCATTGCACTGAGTAAACAAACCAACTTCTAATCGGATTAATAATGGCTAATACAGTTTTCTATTATAAGGCTTGACCGCTCTTTTATCTTCTGTTAATTTGTTTGCGTGGGTTAAAGTGTCTTGAATTGATTGTAGTCACCACCAAACCCGTGCCAGTCTCTCAAGCTGAAACCCCCCATTTTACATGTTAGAATTAGAATTAGAACTAACATAGGATTAGCATAGGAATTAGAATGTTTTATCTATACAATGAGGACGTTGTATAATTCAAGTGGGGGATGGAATTAGAATGTTTTACTTGTCCTATTTTTCACACTAAAATGATTAAATTATGCTCAAATTCTTCCAACCGACGGGTACACTGCCCGTTAAAGTGTTGTTTTTTGTTAAGTCGGCAAAATATAAATTTAAAACTTGAATCATAAAAATATACACCATACAATGACACATCAGTCAGCAGTATGAAGAAAAGGTCTCCCTGAGATAAGAGGAACTTTACGGTCTTCTTCCATTTTGAGAATAACAAAATCCACATGAAAATTAATTTACCAACTTCGACTAGCATATTTTCAGCTATTCCAATATGGTATTGGAATGATCGGTCGGCTAATCTTATGCTCATTTTGGTTGGTTTGAGAGTCTCAATAGATAATTTCGTGTATTGAGAACACGGCATAAGATTAATGCTAGCACCAAGGTCAGCTAAAGCGGTACATGAGAAAGTTTTGCTAAAGGTACATGGAATAAGGAAACTTCTGGGGTCTTCAAGTTTGGGTGAAACTTTGTTTTGGATCATAGCTAAACTTTCATCGCTTAGGAAAGCGGATGAGATTTGTTCAAGTTTGTGTTGGTTGCTAACAAGTTTTTGAGAAATTTTCCATAGTTTGGCATTCCTGCTAAAACGTTGACAAGAGGTACGTTGATTCGAACGGCTCGAATCATATCGAGGAATTTACCATATTAAGCTTCCATTTTCTCTTTTCGAAGGCGTTGAGGATATGGGATCTTTGGTTTGTAAGGTTTGGGCATCGGAGTTTCTTTGACTGGTTTTGGGGTTTGAGTTTTAGGTTGAGGTGTAGATTCTTCATCTTCGTCCTCACTATCGAAATTGATATGAGTTTCATAATCATTTTGTTGATCATTTGGGTTGGTGGGTGGGTCATAAGATTTACCACTTCGTGTAAATACGACATTTACATGTTCGTTTCGAGCTTGTGGTGGTTGATACGGTTTAGATGAGTTACCTTTTGGATTTGGTTGAGTGCTACTAGGAAGAGATCCAGAAGGTCGAGCAGATTGCTTGTCAGCAAATCTGTCAAACTTTGCTTCTAAATTTTGGATCGAGGCTTAATGATTTTTGGTAGTTGTTTCGAGTTTGGTTTTGAGGTCCATAAACGTATCTTTAACAAAAGATTTGGTCGATTGTTGAGCTTTTATGGCATCGTTTAATTATCTCTGGATATTAAGTTTATCATCATAATTGGATCGATAGTTGTCTCGATTATAATCGTTTTTTCTGCTTGAACGCCAATTATCGCGATTTGAGTCACGGTCGCAGTAATCATTGTAACAACGTGTACGTCGGAAGGTTTGCATTAATTTTGCTTCTTCTTCGCGGGACATGGGTGTGTCATCATCGTTATAATTAAGGGTCGAGTGATTTGAACAAGATTGGATTTCTTTATACTGAGCGTCTATTTTCATGGTCATGCCATCCATTTATGCCATAATTTTGTTAGTATCAGAATTACTTCTGCCTTCATCAGCGAAAGCTACAATTTTCTTGAGATATGATTATGTTTTTTGGTTTTTAGCCTAATCGAGCTTGAGTAAGACTTTGTCTTCGAGAAGTTGATAGGCTTGATTTGGTGTTTTATAAAAGAAAATACCACCAGCTGCGGAATTTAGAACTTCTTGGGTTGTTTCTTTAAGGCCGTGATAAAAGATTTTTATGGTATTGCCTTTGGTAAGATTGTGACTATGACAATTTCTGAGAATTTCTTTCATACGGAGCCAGGCATCTGTTAGAGTTTCGTTTGAGAAAAGGCTCGGATCTCTTCGAGGATTCGATCGAATAGAGCTGGGGGAAAGAATCGGCTAATAAAAATGGTTCGGAATTCATCCCATGTTTCAATAGTTCCCTCGTTGAGTTCATCCAACCAAGTTTTTGCTTCACCCGTGAGTGATAGGGGAAACATCATTAGGCGGACGACTTCATTTTAGGTGTCTCTGTATTTAAACATGTCACATATTCTGATAAATTCGTGACTGTGTTTATGTGGATCAGTTTTAATTCTACCATCAAATTGGTTTCCTTTGATAAGAGTCAAATAGTTACCTTTAATGGCGAATTCGTTCGCAGGTTCAGGAATGGTAATTGCGGAACCGGGAGTCGAAGCGACAACACGGTCAGCAGCTCACATGAGTTCATAATCTATTGGGTTGTAATTTTCAAGGATGTTTAGAAAGTGACAAAAATAATTGATATCAAGAATGGGTAGGTAGATAACTCTTGGTTGTTCGGGTAGTTCGCCCCTTCGTTCGAATGGAACTCTCCTGTTTCGTCGACGAAGTCTACGATTCAGGGTTCGTTCAGGTTCAGATAATGGTTTGACAAGTTCAGAGTTGGAAGCACATGTATGCATCCAAAGTGAACTGTTGGATAATGTTTTTAAGAAAAAATGTTTAACTGCAAAAAGTATAGTGCACTTTCTGCAACGGAAATTACAAAAAGTAGGCAGATTGATTATTAGGAAAAAGTGATTATTTTTTTAATTAACAAGAAATTATTATAGAACAGTTTAAAATCACTGGCAGGGGCGCCAAAAACTTTGATGTGTTTCAAAAACTTTAAATTTATAAGACTAGAATTACCGATTATTAGATGGAAACACACGGGTAAAGTATAACCCACGTATGTAGTAAAATATTTCAGGTAAGACCAGGTCGTCCACAGGGATTTGATTATGTTCGTATAATCACAAGTTTTAAGACAAACTTTAACAACTTTTTCAGATAAGATATGTTTGATGATAGGATCAATAATAAAGAAGAATGACTATTCGGATAGTTTCATATAATTCCTAAGCAATGGTAATGATTACGATCTTCGATTTAGGACTTAACTTATAATAAGGTTTTCTCATCAAAAAATGTTTTCACAAATTAACTTGTTTTAACTTAAGACTTATATTAGTTAACTTAATTAAATGTGCCACTCAAATAATCAAGTTATTATTATATAGAATCTATTTTGTTTATCAAATAACGTAAGCTGATTTCTCCAACCAAATGATAAAGATCATAGACAAATCTTTAAAACTGTATAATACACAACATGCCTTTCGACCTATACCGTTATGCGTATACGATCAAAGTTGATGAACAAAGTTGATAAGATAGGACACAATAGGATTTCAACATAAGCTTACGATTAACAAAATCACAATAATACCAAATGCTTATTTATTATATTAACATCACCGAGTAGTCATAAGAGGTTTAGCCTCTCATGGCTACGGAGTTCATAATGATAAAGTTAAATAGATAGATAAGAAACATACGAGATTCAGATAGGAAATGGATCAAAATACCACCCGTTACAAGTACCGAATCTTACTAAAATATATTATACTTAAATGCTATAAACCGTCTTCATCTTCACCGGAATTTCGTGGTTAAAATCTAGGGATTGATGAAGAGATTTGAGAGAGAATTGTTTCTTGAAGCGTGTGTGAAATTAAGAGAAAGTCCTCTATATTTATAGGATGGTCGAGGCCTGAAGTGCAACACTAAAATATATAAGTGCGATGTACTTCAGCCTAAGTCGGTTAAATCTTCATTAATGCATATAGCAAGTGCGGCACACTCTGGGAAAAATCAACGCACTTCGAGCATTAACTGACTTCATTTATTTTGTTGATAAGTATGACGCATAAGGATATAAGTGCAGCTGATGTGTCGTTGTGTATAGATATTATTTATTATCAAGTTTTACATTTATATTTTGCCGACATTACCTAAAAACAACACTAACGGGCAGTGTACCCGGTCAGTTGTAGCTTTGTTGGTAAGTAGGGTGTCGATCACTAAGAGCGAGAACGTAATTCCTAAGTCTATCAGTATTTTAATTATCTATGTTAGATCTAATCTATCTAATCTATTTTAAACCTATGTTAAACCTAATTCTAACTGGTAGAGGGGATTTTCAGTCTGAGTGACTGGCACGGGTTTGGTGGTGACTTAAACCTACTTTCTTTACTCTAACACACGTAAGACAATCAACAGAAGATAGAAGAGTGGTTAAGCCTATGATAAGGAAACTGTATTAACCATGTTTATTTAAATCTAACCCAAGTTTGTTTATTTAGTGCTATGATTACTTATTTCGAGGCGACATATCATTCCAAGATTTAGGCGGTACTTCTTCCTAAAACATAGACACATTAATTCTATCACAACTAAATGCATCCGCATAAAGCATCCTATTTTGCTGATTATAATTCATCTAGAGGACAATATTGGTGAATATCATGTGAACCCTAGCTCATCGAGGCTTTATCCACTTATGTTCAATTCTAGCTATATGTATTGGTAGTCTACCGACCAAATAATGAATCCAAGCAAGGTCATAGGATGCATTTGTAGTATTAACCTAAGTCACCACTTAGCCTACCATACTTTATAACCGGGGAAACATTAGGATCTTCACTTTGTAGTCCTATAATTCCAATTCCATATAACTAAACGCGAGTTTTATCCTAAACCTGGATTACTTAGTCTGTATCACTAGATTTAGTTGAATTAAATTAAACCGCGCAACCAAACATAAACAAATATCATGTGATAAACATAATCAACAATCAACAATCAACGATAAATTAAGCAATCAGGGTAAACAAACCAAACATTAAACTTTCATAAACATGGCTAATACCTAAAGGTATTAGCCGATAACCATCGTAATAAATACAAACATGATAATGAACAACCAAGGTAAACTAACCGAGTTAAACGAATGATACCAAAAATCAAATGATTATCAAGAGTATGGAATTATAAGGTGTTTTCTATGGAATTAGATGTGTTGCTTGACAATCTTTAGGGTATCGAAAATATGGTTAAGCACACCCTAAACTCGCGTTTAGAGATTTGTATTTATATTCTCTGAAAAATCATCTATACGCCATATTGATTGAAGTCAATACGGCGTATTGGGGGTTTCTTGGAGTAGGGACCACGTTGAAGTCAAATATCGGCGTTATTTGCGGGGTTTCTTGGAGTAGGGTACCCAAGTTCAATATCTTTAGATATTTAATTACTCAATATTAGGATACGGCCGTATATTGGTTTCTCTGGACATTCGTCATATATATATTTAATATATATATCATATATTATTTTATATTTATATATATATATTGTTATTTATATTATAATCTTTAATTCTTTCGTGGTTTCTTGTGTAAGTGCAGGCACGCATACGCCATCATCTTCTCCCCTTGTTTGGGATACGGTAGTATGGAATAGTATCAGACAGTTTGTTCTTTTAGATTTCATCGTTTTAAGCTCCTTGAAATGCGTGCCCTTTTTAGTAATCTTCACCAGATAGTACTTCCACATTAATTACTGTAAATCTCAAATATAAACGATTAAGTGCCAATTCTTGCAATAATTATACAAAATGGGCAAGAAATATGGAATAAATGATGCTATAAAAGTGACGTTATTTAATGTCATTAGCGGCGCACTTCTTCATAATTTTGGACTTTATTATTTCTTTTCTTCTAACTTTGCTTTCAGTGGGTATAAACACTTGTATTTCAAACATTTTGAGCACAGACAATCTTCAAGTGAACCTACATATATTTTATGCTATTAAGTATCAAAAGTTCACGATAAATGATATAAATATATACAATAATGCCACCTAGAACATGTATAATTAAGGCTTTATCAAATCGCCACAACAATATACCATAAATCAACTAAGATAAAGCTAAAAACATCCAAGTTATATGAAAGATTATTCTCGATAGGTGTAAAAACTCTATTTTTCACAATGCTTTCATCACTACGACTGGAATTTATATGGACAAATAACTCTAAAATGACAATAACTTCTCAAGTGATAAAGCTTTACTTAATTTGAATCTCTTTAATAGGAAAGTGAAGCCTCATAAATTAAATAAAACAAGTTGGTATACCCGCGCTCCGCTGCGGGACGATTAGCAGAGGAGCGCGGGGTTTGAGGAAACTTAAAGTTAAATCTTTGTTGTTTGGTTGGTTACAAAAGAGATGGCTTAGCTAGTGTTACATCGCCCATGTTGCACTTAGACTGCTCTGGTGGTTCTTACTGTATCTAGTTATGTTGTTGTGGTGCATATGTATTACTGTTGCATTACAGTCTTTTTGCTTTTTCTTTTAGATCTGCTGGGTGTAGTGTCCAGGATTCGGGAAATATGTGTTCGGATTTTCAATGGCATTGTTTTGGTTGTTTCATTGTCGTTCCTGTTGGTTTGGGGCTGTTGTGGCATCGGGCTGTGGTGAAACCGATGTGCGGAACGAAAACCCTTGTGGGTTGCTCTGTTGAAAAGTGTATAGTATCTCTAGAGTGTGTTGGTTATGGTCAAATTGAACTCAACACGAAGCCGTTGTTAGTTACATGTTAGTTAAGGAAATGTTTCGGCCGACGATGTTATTGTTGGAGTCCTTGAAATTTCTATTGTCTTTGGCGACTCATTTTTCCCTGCTTTGAACAAAATCGATTTTTTTTCAGTTGTATACAGGTTTACGATTGGGTAAGTGCGTAGGATGTTATATATTTTTGTTTTCTTTGTTTCTAATTGAATTGTGAAGATTTTGTCTGTTACCTGTAGTTTTTTGTGTCATTTCTGTTTCTTCCGCTGCTTAGAGATTGGGTTCGGTTAGTAATGGTGTTGCCGGTGCCGATGTGTTTGTAGCAAGAGATGTGGCGCCGCCTATAGTAGTAGGAGCGGTTAGGGATATGCTAATGTTTACTTTGATTTACAGCATGTAAAGGGCATAAGTGAAAACAAATGCATTCTAGTTGAAAAAATAGATGTCATATTTTCATACTTGACAGCGCAAACAAAGTCGTCGGTCTATGTATGCTTGAGAGCTTTGTACTATCAAGTTCTTGTGTTTCAGATTGCGTGTCAACAATAGAAATTTAAAAAAATGGATTTTGTATGATATTTACGGCATGTAAAGGGCATAAGTGAAAACAAATGCATTCTAGTTGAAAAAATAGATGTCATATGAGATTTATGATCAAACATGATACATACCCATCACTGTGCTAGTGATTAAGTTTACTGTAAACTTATCAAGTCAAAATGGGTCGCTCGAACTGGTCAAAGCACGCTTAATTAGATCAAATTTAGCCGCTAACATTTTATTGTCCATTTTTAATATTATAAATTATTAATACAGAAACAGCTTCAAGTAGGGACGTAAAACATCAAAAGATGAATCGATGATGGGTGGTTTATATGATGCATTCCATTATAGAAAATAGAACTAAAAAAAGAAACGGTAGTGTAGAGCACCAAGGCCAACCCATTTTTCTCTCCTGAAAACAGTCGATACCTTAATATTCTTAAGAGTAAAGAATGTGTACCTTCCTTAATTCTTGTTGGTTTTGCTGAAATTAAATTAACCACTCAACATAATGACTCTGATATAACTGGCCCTTCTAGGGACTTGAATATTCCCTAATTAGTCTGGCGCATTTACAGTTACTGCTAATGTTTTTTAAATTATTCACATTGTGATGGTATAGGGATTATTGACGGGGTTGTTTGGGTGTGCTTTTTAAATTTTCTTGTATAGAGATAAGAAATTCAGAAAGAAATAACAAACGACCGCTTTATTAGCACTTCGATACGCAGTCCAAAACAACCCCTTTATAAGTAACAATTTCAGCAAGCAATCCCAAACAACCCTTATTCCAATAAGCAATCCCAAACAACCACTATACCATAGTGTAGAGAAGTAAAACCATAGAAAACCCATAGGGTACAATCAAGATACAAAAAAGAGATCAGATTAGGAGATATCAATACAAAACATTCACCTGAAATCATGAATAAGACTCTTCTTTCGGTACTCTACACGGATGGCCCTGAAATTAGTAGCAGCAACACCACGAATAATGTGGTCGATTTGTTTAGCACCCATGCTTGATGACAAAAAAAAGTTGGACTAAATTATGCAATGATAAAACACTAATATGAAAAATATTACAAATTCATTTTTGCACATAACTAACTTAAAGAAAGATGTTATAACCTCTGTCAGCTCTTCAAGCAACCATTATTCACACATGTAATAATCACTATATCATGTCTGACACACGCCATCCAAATCAGAAAATACTTTGATGTTTACTATAGTGCGTATCAACGAAAACTAACCTCCCTGCAAACAATTGACGCGTATAAACAAAAACTAACCTAAAATACAAATATATCAACTACATTGACCCGAGCACCTTTTTCAAGCAAAACAAATGCAACCGGAACGGCTCCCCCAACAACATTCCAGTGCAATTTTCTTGGCAAGATCCGCTACCTTAGCATTTCAAAGATGGACTTGAAGTTTAGTCAACCAATCTACGATTATAATCAAAATCTAGCAGACATTAGCTACAAAGGGATAGAAGGAAACAAATGAATCACAAACCCATTACTACACATTCAACCATCCCATTTTGAGAAAACATTTACTTGTAAGGGCATCTCAAACTAATAATTAAATGGTTCTATATCTTTTAAATTTCATTGTCTAGTTTCAAATATGGATGGTTTACCTCAGATACTCTTCGTTGTATGGCTGCTTGATGCGACTTCTTGCCTAAAAAAAATCAATCTCAGACCTTTACCAATATCGATATAACAAAAAACAAATATGTGAATTAACTCATATCGATAAGCAATGAAGTTAACTGTCAATTTTTAGACCACCATATTATATAAAATCATAACTCAGTTTTGAAAACATTAAAAAAAACAACACATTGTCGCAAATAACTGAAATAAAACCCTAAATAATAAAAGGGTTTATACCTTGTGTTGGAAACACAAAAAGTGTCGGTCACTTCCAAGTTGTAATAGCCTTAGCTCATAGTTTATGTAATGATTAGATTGGTAATCTAGTCCGGCCCAAGACCCATAGGAAGCCCATCATAGCCCATGGGCCGGCCTATAGGACATATATATACACCTCTCCATGCCTTGGAGAGGTGGTTGTTGGTTGTTGGTTGTTTCATTTTCTATTTTTCACACATAATACAATTCATCCAT